>LFYR01000814.1:233183-277486 GCA_001185155.1 Zostera marina
ATTTCAAAAACTTAAAGAGCAATTAAAGAATTTACCGACCTTACAGCCACCGTTCCCAGGGGAACCATTAAAATTATACATAGCCGCATCCGACAATGCTACTAGCACAGTACTAATGACTGAGAGGGATGGTACACAACGGCCAATTTATTATTACTCGCGCACGTTACAGGGAGCAGAGCAGAAGTATCCACAGATTGAGAAATTGGGGTTAGCAATAGTAACAACAGCAAGGAGATTAAAACCTTACTTTCAAGCACACCCAATAACCATCCCAACGGAATTTCCATTATTGCAATTGTTACATAAGCCAGATGTATCGGGCAAATTGACAAAATGAGCTGTGGAGTTAAGCGAATTTTATGTAAGTATAGTACCAGCAAAAGCAATCAAAGGACAAGCAGTCGCTGATTTCTTGGCAGAATTTACACCAAGTGGGGAGGAAGTTGAGAGTTGGTGGATCATTCATGTTGACGGGTCGGCGAGTAATTCCGGGTGCGGAGCAGGAATAATAATCCAAACACCTACGAAAGAGAAGATAGAGCATGCAATTAATTTTAACTTCAAAACAACAAACAACGAAGCAGAGTATGAGGCACTAATAGCAGGGGCACAACTAGGAAAGGCGTTAGGAGCCAGAAGGGCAAAATTTCATACGGATTCACGGTTAGTAGCAAATCAAGTCAATGGGGAATTCATGTCAAATGAAGAAGGGATGTGTCGATACACAGAGGCAGCGCGCAACACGATGCAGCTTTTCGCAGAATGGGAACTACATCACATAAGCCGCACGGAAAATAAAGAGGCAGATATCTTAGCAAGATTGGGTGCGTCCCCAAGTGTGCCAAAAGGGCGATGGGTTCGAGTGGAACAGCAGGAAGTACCATCAATAGCAAAAAGTGAAAGAAGCAAAATCCTAACACTGGTAGTAAAGAAGGACTGGAGAGTGCCGATAAAAAATTACATTGCAAAGGGAATAGTCCCGACGGATGCGATGGAAAAAAGAAAATTGAAAAACAAGGCGGCCTGGTTTACAATAGTAGGGGACGATCTTTTCCGTAGGGCAGTGGAGGACAGCATTCCCCTACGGATTTGTGTTACACATGAAGAAGGAAAAGAAATATTAACAAGCGCACACAAAGGAGCATGCGGGCCACATCAGGGGGCAAAAATGTTGGAAAAACAGGTGGTGAGGCAGGGTTACTACTGGCCACAGATAAGAAAAGATTCTGAAGAACTAGTAAGAAGCTGCAACGAATGCCAAAGGCATGCAAACATCCAGAGGAGGCCGTCCAGTATAATGAATCCTGTGGTTACACCAGTACCATTTGCTCGATGGGGTTTAGACATAGTCGGCCCATTTCCGGTAGCGTCAAGAGGTCGGAAATTCTTATTCGTTGCGGTTGACTACTTCACTAAATGGGCTGAGGCTGAACCAACAAGCACAATATCGGAACAAAATGTCATCCAGTTCATTTTTAGAAACATAATCTGCAGGTTCGGGGTTCCATTACAAATAATAACAGACAATGGAACACAATTTACGGGGAAAAAAGTAAAGAAATTTTGTGAGGATAGTGGTATAAAGATGAGCTTTGCCCCAGTATATCATCCACAAGCAAACGGACAAGTCGAGGTCACAAATAGGACGATAACATCCATTCTCAAAAGAAAAGTAAGCGATAATCCGGGAACATGGGCAGATTTAGTACCAGAAACAATGTGGGCATACAGAACAACCGTACGTACTCCGACAGGACATCCACCATTTACATTGGCATTTGGATTGGACGCAGTGGCCCCGGCGGAAGTGGTGTGGTCAACAGCAAGGATAACGAATTTTAACCCAGAAGACAACAACCTGGCCATCCTACTAGCCAGAGAAAAGTGTGAAGAATTAAGAGAAATGGCGGCAGTAAGGGATTTGACCTATAAAAGGAGGGCGGCAAGATACCATAACCAAAGAGTGAATGAGAAGAAGATAAATTCAGGAGACTTGGTATTAAGAAACGGAAGAATCACCGGACTGGACCAAACTAAAGGGAAATTATCCCCAAAATGGGAGGGACCGTATGTAGTTGTGGAGGAAGTTCGTCCGGGAATCTACAAATTAGCATTCGAGGACGGTCAGAAAATAGAGAGAACATGGCACTCTGACAACCTATCCAAGTATTTTCAATAGAAGTGATTGTATGTAAGAACAAAAAATGTAACAAATTATGGTAAAAAAATAAAATTAAAAAAAAAACCCCGACAAAGCCTTAGGGTAATAAAATCGTAAGGAATATTAATAAAAAGCATTTTGGAACAATTATAAATGTTTGCAGGGAAGCAAAAGACGAAGAATAATAAGCAAAAGTGCGGGATAAAAATTCAAGTTACAAAAAGGTATGTTTAAATTGTTCCTTTTTTCAAAAAAAAACTCAAGCTACTAGTTTTCTTGACCCGACAACTCGGAGAGAGTCTTGGGCCAAGCTGGATGTTCCGCAGGGATCCCGGTCACTTTCCACTGTTCCCACATTGGTGGGTTGATAGGAACAACGGTGGACTCATACTCAGGACTACGAAGGTTCACCATATCTCGCCCGTGAACCATGCCTTCAACAAAATTCTTGAAACAAGCACGCTTATTCCGCTCGGTCAAATTCTTGACTTGTTCAGTAAATTTTACCTTGGCTCGTTCAATGTTTTCTTCCATAAACGCAACCTGGGCGGCCTTCTCGTCCCTCTCAATCTGAAAGGACGCGGCTTGGGCGGCCTTCTCGTCCCTCTCAATCTGAAGCGACGACGCGGCTTGGGCGGCCTTCTCGTCCTTCTCAGTCCGAAGGGATTCAACCTCAGTGTCCTTCAGGGAAAGTGCCCGAGTCAAGCGAGTAACCTCGGCCAAAGCGTCATTAAGCTCGCGCGTCTGTTGTATCCCCCTTTTTTGTCGATGACGTTCCATAGCCACGGATTGAAGAACCCGGATGTAGCACGCCTCATTAATGTCATCAAGAGTAGTTTTTTCCAGAGTTGCCCAGTCGGCCTCCTTCTCGACCGTTGAATCCAATTGGCCGAGTGCTTGTTCGTAGATCCCAGCAATTCGGGGGGCTTGCATATGCTCAGTCACAATCAGTCGGTCTCCAAAGCTTTGGTTGTTTCCATCATCAGAAAAGCTGATGTACTTGGTATAGTCTTCAGGAAGAGTGTGGGAGGAGTCAGCAGCGGTGTCAACCTCTTCCGCGCGGGCTCTCTTACTGCTCCTCTGCGATCCGGACCCTGCAAACAAGCCCGACAAACCTTCTCCGTCAGGTTCGCCTGAAAAAAGGAAAAATTAACAGTCAAATGTAAATTACCAGAGGGGACGTGATGCGGGTGAACAGATTTCCAAGTACCGACCATCAAACTAGAATAATCAATAGGATCCGAACGGACAGATAGTAGGCGGGAATACACATAGTGCTCTTCCGGAGAAAGTTCCCCTACGGAAAGGTTCCCAGCTTCAAAGGAAGAGGTGTCTACCCACTTGGAAGGAACCCCAGATAACCCCACGGAATGGCTTTTTACAAAAAAATAGCGACTCTTCCACCGATGCGAGCGATCAGGATAAGAGATAAGGAGTTTATGCCTTATCTTGGAAGAAACCAAAAGCCGTGCGGAATTGGGACGAGAGATTGAAAAAAACAGACGGAAAACACGTTCGAAGGGCTTCAGATCTAGTTCGTAACACAAATGTTCGAACGAAAGAACACGGTCCAGACTAGAAGGAGAAAGTTGGGAAATAGCAACACCAGTATACGAAAGAAAGGATAAGAGGAAGGGGGAAGCAGGAAGCCGAAGCCCTAGGTCCTCGAAACCCGAATAGAGGGCAGTATAGCCATCAGGAGGTGAAGAGGCAGAAGCATCATTGGGCACTTCCAGATGAGCTATCGCCACAGAAGGAGCGATCACCTGGAAATGACGACGGGCTTGCCGCCTACTAAGTATGGAGGGAGGATCTTCAGAGGAGTTTAGAGAGTTACCGTGGAAACCAGGGATACCGTCTAAGAATTGATTGAGATCGGCCATAGGAGAGGCTGCGGCGACTAACGGAGGAGAAACCCTACTGAAAAAAGAGAGAAGTGAGTAAGAATGAAGGTGAGAGAGACTATATATAGAAGGCTTTTTGGCGGGAAATTAAATATTTTTCATACCCGAAGGACGGATAGACCGTACGGAAGGGTAGGCGCATTTTCTTAGAAACATAAGCTCGGACATCAAAAGGAGGGTCGAAGTTGCCGTACGGAGGATACTTGGAAAGAAACGGAACTGGATCGACCGAGTAGTATAGAAGGCTAAATCGGTTGTTTAAGGAGAGGGCAGAAGAACCGTAGGGAGGATGCCTGAAGAAAGGTAGTCACAACGAAAAAGAAGGGAATTTCACCAGGATAGCAACATGACCTTAAAGAAAAAAGCAAGAATACCTGCCCGCGGGGAAAACAGTTGTAGAAAACGTGGTAATCAAAGTGCCGAGGGAAGTTAAGATCGTAGTAGAAAGTTGGAAGTTGCCAAATGCCTAATCAGCAAGTAGTTACGTTCAATAAACACGAATAAAGAGGCCATTCATGCGAAAAAGAAATTTGCTAAAAGAAAAATTTTACATCAGTACGTAAGAGAGGCACAAATGAGTTTGTAGAAGTCATAAGAACTGCAGGGAACAAAAGAAACATTCAAAACAGAACACAAAACACACAAATTAAAGAAACCCATCAAGGTGGGCCTCGTGATAAAAAGTAACGGAGATCGCCTGGAGGAGGCCCTGAGCGACCGGCGCGTGGACCACGTCCCCGACGACGACGAGGGGCAGGGGCAATGGAGCGTTCAGTCGACGAATGCTCAGTAGACACAGGCACAGGAGCCCCAGGGGAGGGGGGAGGAGCAGAGGCAACGCCAAAGACGGCAGCAGGGATAGCAGGGCCGAACGGAGTAGCAGACCGACGGTTGCGGGAAACAGTTGCCGCAGTTGGAACAACAACACCGGTACCGTTGCTAACTTGCTGAAGAGCACGAACGCGGTGCGAGACTTCCGAGACCAGTTGGGACAAACGAGGATTACCCACAGCAAAATCTTCAATGTCACAGAGGTGCTGAAGAAGATCATCTGGCCAAACACCTCGCTGGCGTGCCAACTCGTAGCCCAGTTCCTGCAACAAATCATCAAGAGAAGACATGGTAAAATGAGGAGAAAGTGAATCAAATGAAGGAAAGCAATCTATTTATAGGAAGAGGGGGGGGAGTACTGATGGTACCCCCAAGTTACCAGCCCAGGCCCACGAAGAAGCCCAGGCCCAGTAAGACGAACAGTGGAAAGCCCAGGTCATTCCAAGGACGTTAAACGGTTTGAATGGTCCGGGCGGCCCCATAAGCCCTACGGACATTTGGTCCAGGCCCACCAGGACGGCTGGAAGGACCCATTAGCTTGAGCAGTTAACATCCCAAGGGAGGCATCCCAAGTATATCAGATACCGAACTCATTAGGAAATTGTATAAATACCCCTAGGGGTGAAATGTAAAGGGGGGGATCACTTGTAATACATGGTGATTATACTTGTAATATACAGAGGATTATACTAGAGTGGAGTGGATCGGCTATCTTCCCAGAGGATCACGATCACAAAGCATGGTAGCTCGCTCCACAACCGAAGCAGAGTATCGAAGTGTCGCAGACACATCAACAGAAATGGACTGGATCAGAGGGTTACTAAAGGAATTGGGTATACAAGTTTCAATGCCAGCAAAAATTTGGTGTGACAATTCTGAAGCGATAGCCATTTCAAAAAATCCATCGCACCACATGAAGTCCAAGCACTTCACGATGAACTACCACTTTGTTCGAGAACGAGTGTTCGCTAAAGTACTAGAAGTTCGGTTTATCGGGTCAAAATATCAGATAGCATACCTCACCAAGCCATTTCCACGACCAGCGTTCGAGACATTACGTGTCAAGCTTACCGAAGAACTTCCGTTAAGCTTGAGGTTGCGTATTAAAGGAGAATCAGTTACAGTTAATTAAAAGTTAATTAAACTAGAATCAGTTACAATAAATCCTATATAAGGAAACCGTGTAAAGAGAAATGGATCATCAGTTTTCAATACAATTCTTTAGTTTGTAATAAGCATGAACACCGGCAACGGAGATCATTATGCATGCCTTGTCCGGAACATATAATCTGCGCACACTTTGTTTCAAAGTTTTCGTCAAGGGGAAAGAAATAACAATATTAATCGACAACGGTAACACTAACAACTTGGTTGGTCTCAAAAATTTGGCGCCAACCTAAGAGCGGGTTGGTCCCAAAAATTTGGCGCCAATATTAGAGAGACCAACTTGATCGCAAAAATTTGACGCCAACATTAGGGCAACCAACTTCGAAGTTGGTCGCCTATAATATAAAGTGACCAACTTCAAAAGTGGTTTCAAAAAGTCAACTATAAACGACCAACCTCGAAGTTAGTCGCTAGAGTTGGTAGAAAAAATCTTCTTTTTTGTAGTGATATAAGCAAAAACTTGGCTCGTTTGATACCCTGTGTATCGTACCTTATCATAAAGGTCGACATGGGTTGGGTCAAACTCGAACATGTCGAGTCCGGCTGGATATATTTTCGTCTATGAAACCTGATATGAAGGAACCGATTCCGAGTGTTTTTAACCTTATTTTTTCGGATCAAGTTCGGGTAAGATCAACCAAACCCGACTCACCCGAATCCCGGATTTTTTATAAAAAAACCTTGAAATATAAATGAAAATTTATTTAATATAAAATATTTTATAAAATTTTAATATAAAAATATACACATTTAATAAATTTCTTTTTCTTTTCTTTTAAATCTAGTTTTATTTTCTTTCCTCTTTCTCTTTCTCTTTCATTTTCATCATTTCTCTTTCTCTCATCGTCGGATTTTCCCACTGTCATCGGATCTCCTCAAACGAAGCTCGACCCATGTCCATACTTTATTATCAAAAAAAATCCATTAGCTTAGGGTGTCAACCGAGTCGAGTCGAGTTTTTTCTTAAAGAGTCAGGTTCGGGCTCGTTAAGGAGTTATCCAGGCTCGAGCTCGGGTTCGGCTCGTTTTAAAAATTGTCAGGTTTGTTTTAAGAATTGTCAAGCTCGAAATTAACCTACATGTTAAAAAATAATTTGAAAACATGAGAGATCGATCTCAAAACATCTCGCATGCTAAACAACGAGCCCAGGCTCGGCTCGGCTCGTCAAACTTAGTCAAACTTAACGTTGGGCTCACGAGCCTAAACCGACCCTTCGAACCAAGTTTTACTGTACATCCTATTTATGCTTTTTCCCAAAATATCCATTTTTTCTTACGTACACACATATTTCCTTCCCTATAAATAAAATTCTAATCAATATTTAAACCAAGAAGACGAATTTCTTCTGCAATTTTATTTCCTTTCGTAAATTAGCTTAGCTCTATCCCGGCGATTATTGCCGGAATCTGCTTCCTTTTTTCATTTACATTAATTCGATTATTCCAAGCAGACACGTTGAGAGGGTGGTCGTTCGTGGTTGACGGAAGCATTAGAAGGGCAAAGAAGAACCATGTGTACTACGAAAGTCGCAAAACCCAAGTTCTCGGTCTACAATAATCCAGCATTCTCCGCTGCTCTTACAGAAAAGAGCCTCCGTCCTTCCATTTCTGCACTTGTCAGCCTCTTCTCCATCGCCTGTGTTTCTATCATTGCTCTTCTCGCAATCGTTTCCAGGTTCATGTTCCCTCGATTCCTTTCCTTCTTCTGTTCCAGAATAAGTTTCGCACTATTGGGTTCTTAATTTTTGTGGTTTGTTTTTTTTTCAACAGGGAAAGTGGGATTGTCGAACTATTGGGGGAGATTAAAGTCTCCTATATCTTTGCTAGTAAGCCCTAACCTAATTCTATATATATTTTACTCTATGCGTTTATATTCAAAATTACGCCCTGCAACTGTTTGTAATTTTCCCCCCTTTCATTTTCATTGCAAATGCTAGATTGGGTAGCGAGGAGTCTCCAAGTTTTTATTGGATTGTTGTTTGTTGCAACCCTAACTGCTCTTTTTCGAGCTTTTTTATGGAGAAATATGAAACCTACATATGCTCCATCTTCTCACAAAAATGGAGTATCTGAGAAGGGAGTCAGTCTATCTGAACGGCAACTTGGGCTTCTTGGGTTTAAGCTCAAGGAAGATGACTTAGCTTCCATTGCTAGATTATCTAAGAAACCTCCGAAGACAAAAGGTTCATTTGTGTCAGAACCACTTGTCCCTATCCGGAAAAAATCTCATGGTTATAGCCCGTCTCGAGTGTCTGGATTTGGGTCAAATGATCAGAAAAAATCCAAAGTTGGGGTATTATCGTCGTCTATCTCACCTTCTACTCCGTTCAATACTAATGCATCTCCGAGTACTCCATGGTTGAAAAACACTTCTGGAGGAAAAAGAATACTAAGTGAGGAAATGTTGGAGCAGTTCTTAGCTGAAGTTGGTGAAAAGATTGTGGACTCAGCAGTGAAGGCAGTAACACCACCAGCCACAATCCGTGACTTTGGCTTTACAAGTCCTGGATCAGTCACCAACTCCACCACTGCTTCTTCGAGTGCTACAAGAAGTACACCTTTGCGTCCTGTGAGAATGTCTCCTGGTTCCCAACATAAATACGGAACACCTCCGAAGAAAGGAGAGAGTGACTCTCCTTCCCCAATGTCGATAGAGGAAATGATCGAAGGTTACAATGTTTTGGGTATTTATCCTCAAATAGAGCAGTGGCGTGATTGGCTGAGACAGTGGTTTTCTTCAGTTTTGTTGAAACCACTTATTGAGAAGATTGAGACAAGCCATATTCAGGTAATGCAGGCAGTTGCGTTGATTGGTGTTTCAATTACAGTCAGTCAAATCGGTGCCGATGTACTTACTTCTTCTACAACTGTTAATGTGTCTCCAATTGATGGGTCAAAAGAATGGCAACCAACGTTCACTTTAGATGAAGATGGTCATCTTGATCAGTTGCGTGCGATGCTTGTTCAAGCCCGTGATCAATCTGTTTGTAAGTTCTACATAGGATTATTTTATGGAAGTTTAAAATTCTTAGGGTTACATTCTTTTAAATATTTTTGCAGCACTGACACCGTCTTTATTTGGTGGACAACCACATCAACCAAGTACGTTTGTTCCCTTCATACAAACATGCATTGATGCAATAACTGAGTACCAGGGGCTTAATGCACTGATGAATGGCGAATTAATAAAAGGTTTGTTACCTCAAAGCATTGTTTCGGCAGATTACACTGTAAAAAGAGTTAAAGGTACACCTTCATCTCACAACTAAGCACATTCCTATTACTTAACTTGGAGTTTTGAAATTTGCATTTATTTTGAAACGTTTATTTATTTGGATAATTGAATAGAACTTGCTGAAGGAACGTGTGTGAAGAACTATGAATATGAAGGATGTGATGATATATCAAACAATAAATGGTCACTGGAACTTCTCTCTGACTCTCATCTACTGGTTTACCTGTTTTGTGCTTTCCTCGATCATCCTATGTGGATGTTACACGTGAATCCAACTTCGTATTCAAATAATCAATCCATTCAATCAAGCAAGAATCCCCTGTTTTTGGGGTTCCTTCCTCCAAAGGACAGATTTCCAGAAAAGTACGTCGCTGTTATATCCACCATTCCATCTGTTATTCATCCAGGAGCATGTATTCTTGTTGTTGGAAAGCAAAGCCCTCCAGTTTTCAATTTATACTGGGATAAAAAACTTCAATTCTCTCTTCAGGTATTATATGAATGGGTTTCTTGATTTTCTCAATATTTTGATAAATATGATTATATTTTAGCATATTTTATCCACCGACCACTAGTCTACCTAATCTGCATCCATCCATACGTACATACATACATAAGCACTAAACTTCGAAAATCATAAAAGACTGAACCATACAAAATTATATTGGTCTGATTGAAACCTCCAATTATTTGATTACCTTTGTTTGCCTTATGAACTATTTGCATTGATATTTTCCTATAATTTTCAGCTCATATCACATCCTTGGTTGCTCTCCATTTCACAATCAATAAACCTTACATCATTTAGTTATCAATTTATGTTGTGGCAAAAATCTACATTTTTCTCTTTATACACTTTGCGATTTGAACAATTTCCTTCAATAGTCAATACTGATAAATTTATCAAATTATGTTAATTTTTAAGTTTCAACTCTTTTTTCATGATCTACTTAAATTGCCTCAATCTCTAAATATTAAATAACACTGTAATCTTTATACCTAAGTAAAAAATCTTCAATTCTCTATAGGCATTTTCAATTTGTTTCATACTCTTTTATGCTGCGTCATTTAGATTGCCGGAATGATTGCCTCTAATTTTAAAATTATGGTTGGTTGTGAATTTGCCAGGGAAGGACTGCTCTATGGGATGCTGTCTTGCTTTTATGTTACAATATTAAAATTAATTTTGGTGGAGTGGTTCGCGGATTGCATCTTGGTTCCTCAGCTTTAAATCTTCTTCCGATCTTTGACGATGAAGATACTTACTTCTGAAGTAGTAACAGTGGTGCCAAGTAGATACTTCTACTAAGTACTAATCCTTGTAGTCACTAGCTGTGCTAAGATGCTAACTTCTTACTTTGTAAATTTTTCTCTGCTCACACCCATCTATGACAGTATGTTCCCAGAGGCTTTTTTATAACCAGATTATTCGTATGTAATTTGTAGCATGGATTTTTTGAAACAATGTTATTAGTCTATTATCTATGTGATCTATTTGGTTACGATTATCTTATCATCATTAGATTTCACAATTTGAATTTAACTAATGATATATTAGTGCTAAACTTCTAGTGTTCTAGTATAGAATCAAGGATTTTGGTATTTTATCCTTTTAAGTTTTGGTGATTCACCTGTTGACCCAGGTTATGCGAAACATATTTAACTTATTATACGATATGGAATTTAGGGTTCTTGGAAAAATATATTGAAATTCATGTATTACTTGTTCATATTTGAAAATATTTTAGGGTTTATAATTATCTGGAAATTTGGAATATAATAGGAACTAAAATTGAAAAATTATGCAGTAAACATGTGACCAGTTCAACAATCTCAATCCATAAATAAAATTACAAGACTCATTTAGGATGCAAAACTTTCAGAATTCCCATTTCTCCTTCTTCTTAAATATGCTAAAACTGTAAATTGCTCATTTACTCTCCAGGTGCTGAGATGCCTTGCTTGAGCTTCTCCTTCTTCAACTTCTTCTTCGAGACTGGTTTCTTCTTCTTTGGTGGTAGTGTCTTTTGGGCATACATATAGAGGCCGATGTTTACACCAATGAAGAGCAGCATAGCTCCCATCACAACCAGTAGAACTACTGTCCCTGGATTCAACCCTTGTGATTCCTTATCAAACATGTTTCCCTGGTCAGTATGGCACATGAGAGTATGGCAGAAAAAAGAATCAAAAAATGATGCTAGAATTTTTAAACAAGTAAATAAGATTATCAAACTTAAACAAGTTTCAAGTAGAATGTTGCATGGTGATAATTCCCATAAATCTATAGAATAACCTTTAGAAGAATTACAAGACACAATATCCAACTCAAAGTATAAAGTAATAAAACTAATAAAATATTGAAAAAGAATTTAGTGCAAAAACATATATTTTTTCAAGAATTTTGATATTCTACAAATCTTTGGCAGAATAAGAAGTAAATTAAAAACGAGGTTTGAGGAAACACCCATGGCATGTGAGCATGTCATACATGCTTTATTTATCTTGACAATAAAAGCATCAACTACTGTAATTATCTTAATTCTAAAAATGTAATTAATTTTTTGATTTCTATTTCATGCTACAGTTAAAGTGTTAAACTGAATTACAGTTTAAAATTTGTGTTCATACAAAGTAAATCTGCAAAAGAGAAAAAATTATCCTTTTCTACATCGCACGATAGTTTCAATGCGGGTTAAAAAAAAGGATTTTGATGCTTATTGGATTGTTGGTGTTGCCATAGAAGAATGTCATATAAATCATATGGTCACAATCATACTAACAGAGGCAAAAAGGCTTGTGATTTTTCAGAAAGAATATGGCCTTAAAACAGAAGAAAGAAGAAATTAATCTTTAGGTAAAAACTAGTGTTAAACAAATAAACATCCACCGTCTGATTAAAAAAAATAAATGCATGCATAGATCTAGGAAAAAATAATCCTGCAATGACATAAGTCATAATCCAGAAATGTAACCTAATTTACATTTGTTTTTTGTTTGTTAAATCAGGAATCAAATTTACTTTCTGTATTATTTGTTTGTTAAACTAAGAATCAAACCAGCTTTCTGCATTTACTGATACAAAAAATAACATCCAAATTTAACAAATCACCGCAAACAAAAATAAAATCTAGTATAAAATACAGATCAAAGAAATCTAGCTACAAAATTTAGATCGATTCAAGCATTTCACACGGCCATCGTAATTTTTTTTAACTCCATTAGATTAACCATCCCAAATCTCTAAAATCCATTACAATATATAAAAACACACAAACCAAACAGATCTTATCTCAACAAACAGATCTCTATTAACCTACGAAAAGAAAAGAAGAAGAAGAAAAAATGAAATTTCTACCTCGAATTCGTCCGCCATTGGCAACACCGGCGATTTTTACCAGCGTATTAAAAATTACAGATCAGAAATTGGTAATCGTCCTGTCTATTCGCTCGCCTTGATGTTCTATAACTCAAATGGGTAAAGGGTATAACTCAAATTCTTTATAAATATAAGGGGTCTGATTAAGGGAAAAATTTAGATACGTTTCCGGTAAAATTGTCATTGCATCGGACATAAAATGAAATTTTCCATTTTGACAAAAACAGGTCAAAAATGACGGCTTGAATGATGAAAATTCCGTCAGGTCAAAAAATCTTTTTTATTTTTGTCCATAAATTTTCGTCATTTAGATAAATTTTATCTTGGAGCAAAGTTGACCGATTAGTCCTCACATGAATACGAGTACAGTCTCTCTAGCAGTTCAAACTATGATCCTCCACTGCACTTCATCCTTTGAAGCGCGCTTGGAACACGCTTCGGAAATTTCTATCGCCGCTCTGTAGCATTCACATTAAATCGCTACGCAACTCACTTCGCAATGTTCTGAATATTTGATGAATATCCCTGCGATTCTCAACTCACTCCTTGCTGTTGGTTTCACTATCACAGGATTCACAGACGAGGATATCATCCGCTATGACACAGATGGACTGGATTCTCAGTACAAAGGATTTCTCACATTACTTCAGTCCCAACCAGTCGTCACCTTCAATCAGTTGTATAAATGCTTTTTCAAGAGGAGAACCTGCTCAAAAGAGTCAATACTTCCACTTAGGGTGTCAAATAAAGCCCGGTTCGGTAAGAAGTATAAAAAAGTAAAAAATATTATATTTAGAGAGAAAAACGGTATAGCAAAAACGTTTGTTAAGCATGCGAAAGGTCACGGGTTCAATCCCTCATGTCACCAAATAATTCATTCTTTTAATTTCGAGTCCGAGCTGAGCCCAGATGATACCTTAACGGTCCGAGCCCGGCTCGTTTGACACCCTACTTCCACCTCACCACCTTCCTCTTACAGAGGACTGTTGGATCGTGATTCTAAAGCTATAAGAGGGATACTAGCTTCTTTTTATATTTTTCAAATTAATATGGAATCTGAAAAACAAACAGTTAACGATAATGATAATAGATAGTTGTCTCAATTAAACCATTGTATTTGAAAGTGAAAGTCTTTAACTCAATGTACCATAAACTATATATTGATATAACTCGTACACTTAAATAGATATAAGCGTATAAATGAAAATGATAAACTTAAAATAATAATCTCAGTTCAGAACCTGATCGATAACTGGTGAAGGGATCGAATAATATTTTATTGATTTTAAAAGTAACCTTTGTCAATGCCTGATAACAGGAAGAGGGTGCTGAAAGATATAAATATACGAGAAGTAGTTAAATAGTTAATAACATAAAGTAATAACACACAAGAGTTATACTGGTTCAGTCTCAACTGAATTAGTCTAGCCTCGTGGATCTCACGATTGCTCTTCGACTATGGGTAATGTCCAAACCTTTTGTAAGCTTTTGGCTATAACGCTTATTGATAAGGACCAAAATATCCTACCAGCGCTCGCGGTGGTGTGAGCGGTCATCTTCTCGTGCCAGAGGCTCTGGAATCCATGACACGTGTTCTACGTCAAGTTTTCAGGGGAAGAAATCGGCGATTTGCTCCACAAATGTCGCTCTAAAAAGTGTGTCGATTTGATGCCTTAGATGTGCTCTGGAGGTCCCCTTTTATAGGGCCTCGGGAGATCGCGTCTGGGTCATAATGGCATCCATTATGACGCCCAGACTGGACGTGAGTAACACTCCGAAATCAACAATTTGAGGATGCAATAACCGGCAAGTTATGGATGAAACCGACGAGTTTAAAAGAAAAATCTTCAGTCTGCCAGACTCTGACGATCTTTTTCTCAAATCGACGATTTGGCAGACCCAATCGATGATTTGGAGAGTTGACTCGGGTTTCGACGAAGACTTTTGGTTCCGCTTTCGTGGTAACCTTCCGAGGGTCTGGCATAAAACGAACGGAACCCTAGTCCCTATTGACGGGAAGGATTGGTGTACAGTCCTGTGTCAGTACTTACGAACCACAAATTTGTTTGGGGTAAATTAAAACCTTAGAGTATTATTAGAAAACTCTAATAAAACCTCTTAAAATTTTCCAGATAGACTTGCAACTAAGAGTTTTATCAAGAAACTCTATAAAATCAATTTGGACCTTTAAATGTAGATCTGACTTAAGAGTTTTATCAGAAAACTCTATAAAACCAACCTAAGTTTTATGGTTTAGCTCAGATAATTTCATTCGGATTTGAGGGTCATTCGGATCTCAGATATGGTTTAACTCTATAAAACCAACCTAAGAGGGTCTGACCTAAGTTTTATGGTTTATTAGAAATATATCATCTTCTTCATTCGGATCAGTATATTCACTGAAATTTTGTCCATCATCAGATAATAGAAATAGTCTTCCTTTGCATTTGTGCCATTTTTCCCACTTTTCCGTAAAGTTGAAACATTCATTCTTAGACTTTTTGATTCTCATTTCTGCAGGTGTTAATTTCTGTCTAATAATTGGTTGTTTCACAGTGGAATTGCTTGATGAGACTATTGGTCTCTTATGAGGTGGAATATAAGAACTCAAATTCTGATTTGTTGTTGCAGGACTATAAGAAACTATAGCTTGTTGGGGACAGTATCTGACTATATCAGTTGAGAGATCCTCCATTTCATATAATTGTGCTAGAGCAAAAGCTTCAACTAGTGTTTCAGGTCTGGCTTTTATCACATCCTTTTGTACTTCATTTTTTAATCCTGCCATAAATATTCTTTAAGAACTTTAGGATTGATATCAGTTACTTTATTTGCTAAGCTCTTGAATCTGTGTTGCTACTCCTTAACAGTGGTGGTTTGCATCAGTTTGCTAAGTCTTCCAACAGGAATCTCATACGCAGAAGTGCCAAATCTTTTAGTGATATACTCCACAAAGTCATACCATGACTTTATTTGATTATTTCTATCAGCACATAGTAACCACTCTAAGGCCTCACCTTCCATATTGAAGGTAGCTACTGTGATCCTCTCTTCATCTGGAACATTGTGGTACCTCAAATATTTGTTGGCTTTGTAGACCCATCCTTGCACAATGTCTCCATCGAACTTAGGCATTTCAAATCTCACAGATTTGGATTTGAAGTCTGAATTGTTTGAACTCTGTCCAGTTTCCTGACTTCCTGTTTTGCTAAGTAGACATAGTGACTCACTCATTTGAGCCAAAGTTTTGTTCCATCTTTTTCATTCTTTCACTTTCCACATCTTGCTTAATCTGTAATCTTTTTAGTTAAGTTTCCATTGATTCACTCATTCTTCTTACAGATTTTAATTACTGAAAAAAATATTAAAGAGTTTTAGTGAATGGATAATTGATGAGATTTAGGGGTAGATACGTCCCTGATACGGTTCTATCAAGCACAGAACATGCTTTGGATAGTTGTTTGGTATATTATAGGGATACCAGTCCTTCTTCAATATCCAGCTCTAATTTTTTCTTCTTCTTCTGCACGATCTGAAATATTGTATTTAATCGATTCAGAACAGATTAGATGCAATAATAATGGATTAGATACGTTCATGTTTGGGATCTGTTAAGCACAGAACAAGCTTTTGGAAAGTTTGTTGGTAGTTTTAAGGAATACCGATCTTTCTTCAGTCTTCTTTTGGTTGTTTAGATCGATCTGCGATTTACAACAACTCAGTAATAGAATAATAAGTTGTAGTTGAGATTAGATACGTCCCTGGTAAGGATCTGTTAAGCACATAACATGCTTTTGATAAGAGTTTGTAATTTTTTTTTTTGGAGTACAAATCCTTGAAGATCCTTGATGCTGATCCAGGTGATCTTAATCAGAGCAACGCACGCCGGCAGGAGATCGTTGAAAGCACCAATAATACGTAGAAGAATGTGAGAAGGCGGAGGCAATGAAATAGTTGGCACAAAACCCTAGGTTGATTCAACCCGTTCTAATTGCATAAACAATTCTTAATTGAAAAGTTTGATAAAAATAAACATTCCACAATTGTACCAATTTATACTTAAGAAATAATAAAGATAAGTTGTGACATGGTCACACTTTATTCTAAACTAAACCACCCTTTAAGAGATTTATTAAGATTGGGTGTAGTCTTTGAATCGGGCAGGCGTGATCCGATTCCGAACAGATCGACGATGACCGGCCGTCTTTGCATCAGTCGTTCTTGCGCTGGTCTCCTCTCAAGTCTCGTCGTCCTCCGCGATCTGCAACAAGTTAGTCTTTAATTCTGTTATAAGTCTCTCTTCGTTTGTTCTATCTTCATCATCCTCCCAACATTGCTGCTCCCGCAGGAGTTCCCCAAAATGTGGCATGCCAGATATGCAACAGGGACGGACGGACGGTCACTCTGCGTGGACCTGCAAGGATCGCCACAACCATGTGTACATGTCTGAAGGTGTGTCCAACTTGTCGATAGGTAGAGTGTCAAATGAGCCGAGTCGAGCTGAACTTTTGTTTATAGAGCCGGGTTCGGCTCGTTAAGGAATTGTCCAGGCTCAGGTTAGGTATAAGATACTCAAAATAAGATATCTTGTAAGATATTTGTAGATCTACCATTAATAAAAAATCCCATGGTTTAATATTTTTTTGTCTTTTTTGTGAATCGCGTCTCGAGATCAGATCAATATCACATGGCGAGAAAAATAGCCGAGGTGAAATTAGTGTTATATTTTATATTTCTCTCACTTTCTCTTTATAAATATCACCGATGAAAGTTGGAAGGGGAAGAGTTGAAGAGTCAAATAGATTTTCTATTATTTCTTCTCTCTTTCGGTCTCTCCCTCCCGTTTTCTTCTCTGGAGTGCAATTTGGTACATCCTTTTCGTGTTCGTCTTCATTATTTCCAGATTTCCCCAACTCCGATCGTCGTTGATTCGTGGAATTCGTCTGTGGAAATAACAGGTACGTATGCATCTCGTTCCTCATGTTCTATTCCGGCGAGATCTGTATTTCTGTTTTTCCCCCTCTTCTTAACAAGTTTATTCTTATCCCTTTAGTATTTTAACGTAGAATTATTCTTCCGGGTTTGTTCTAATGTTTTGGTGTTTGGTGTTGGTATTCTAGAAGGGAAATCGGGTCGAGCACTTGTAGGAGGAGGTGATTTTCTGTTTCCGGCTAAATCTACCTTTTTAGGGCTGGTTTATTTGATTGATTATTTCTTAGCTTCTTTGGATCGCGGTGATTTAGAGGTATTAAATATTTAAGGGATTTGAAATTGAAGTTGTTGATGGCTTTAGCACTGGTAAACATTTGGAGAATGTTGAAGTGTGTTTTTATTCACCTTTCAATGGGTGTAATTGGCATGTCGTTATTGGGTTTTCAATTATTATGCCGAGTTGGGCTTTGTAAGTCAAGTATGGGGTTGGGTTGGTGTAGACTCAAGTATTCAACACTTGCCAATTTTTTTTAGTACAGGAAAACGTCTCTTCCATGAAAGATGGAAACCATATAGTATCAGAAGGATAAATTACCTTGGTCTTGGAGTAGTATGCCATAGGTCCTTGATTGTGGACTATCAAAAAATGAGGATTTAACCACTTGATTAAGTGGTCGTCGATTTACCAATGGTTTATCTCTCATTATGCAGACAAAAATACTCCATTCCATGAACTACAGAGTTAAGTTGTCGTTTGAACACCAAACAACTTGGTCGTCTGGTTTATGTCAGCTACACCAAGAAGTTACATGAATGTTTCATGAAGAACAAACACTTAGAAGAAAATGCATCGAAGAAGCATGATCCTTTTAGCATCCAAGATCTAGATTTTCCAGTGAGTGGATGACCAGTGTTGAGAGACCATCAGATGAGTTTCTCTTTCGAAGAAAGGTGTTCTTACATTGGCGAAACTGGAGAAGGTGTCAAGAGTGGATGAATACTGGAGGCCATTTTGACAAGGAGCAAATAAATTTTTACTTTTCAAAGGCAAACAGTGCACATAGACTCGTTGTATTGGAGAATTTTGGTCTAGTTGGCACCAAAAATCATTGTTTTGAAGGCATGTTGGATAACATGGAGAATGTTGATTAGGACTTGAATTAGTTAATATTCTGAGATTTTGAATTAGTGTAATATTGTTATTGCTCTGAATCTATGTTTTAATTCATCGAACTTAGTATTCTAATAAATTGAACTTTGTATTTTATTATTCTATATTATTTTTGATCTTATTTTTCTATTATATTGTATATTTGTATTGACCATACTATTTTATTGCATAATGCATACATCTATAATCTTTTATACTTGGTAAACCCTGCGCTTTTATTGTACTAAAAAAAAGTACACAAAGCAGAATATTGAAAGTTTGAAATGCTTTGTGTTTTCTTGTGTGATTTATAAATATCAGTATGCATTTTGTCAAAAATGAATATTAATATAGGTCTAATGTGGAAGGATTAACGATTTGACTTGGATTACTTTTTTTAGTTAATTCAATCTCTGCATCAAATGAGAGTCTTAAGAGTTATAAGTTATTAAACCATCCTATAGGAATCTACTATTGTTAGACTGTATGAATTTTTAACGATTTACTATGAAAATCTAAATAAAAACGCTTAATGATCATGATGTAGTGGTAAATAGTGAATACTTCTTTTTGTTCAATCCCCATAGTTGCCAAAATATAAATTATGTATCATTTAAAAAAATATTGGGCAGTTAGATGCTACTACTCTTTAAGGTCAATTGCATTTCAGTATTGTCAAGGGACTTTTTTGAAAAGAGTTAGTTTTGATTTTCATCAATAGAAAATCCAACAACTAGTAAAATAAATTGCATCAACTAAGCTATATAGGTAATATAGCTACTACCTACTACTATTATTCTCAAAACTATATAATTACAAAGACGAAAGATATTAAAAACCAAAGAAGATGCTTAAAAAAGGCCAAAAAGAAACATATAGGGAGTAAAGGGTCTTGCTAAGGAATCATGGAAATGATTTCCCTATCTCTAATTTTGAGCTTTGCAGGGTTAAAGGATGACTCTGGGCCGATATCACTAAAGAATATTTCTCCTAGCTCATGCCAAGACACTTCTAACTCTTCACGAACTCCATTGCATCCCTCCAGACATGCTAATTAGCTAGTAGCTATTATTTTAAAGGGCATAAAACAGACTTCTCGATGAAGATTGAAGACTTAGTCTATACCCTGCACCACAATAGTGGTATGAACAACACTGCTTCTAGGAATTCAGTTCCCCATGGAGAGAGGCCAGACAGTCAGCCCAAATATGCCCTGATTAAGACTTAAGAGCAGTAAAAAATGGTGACTGTGAGAGAGTCTTCTGATTATAAATCTTAAGATGGATTTCTTTTATTATTTCATTACATATAAATTCTGATTCGAACATTGTCGCATTTTTAATTTTTACCTCTTCGACTATCAAGTAGCCATGGAATGCAGGGTTAAATTGCACAATATATATTGTACCAATGATAATATTGGAATGCAGGGTTTATTATTTTAGATTCTATAAAGGTTGTAGATTTATTGATTTAAAAAATAAAACAGAGGTTTGACATGTCATTTTTTTGATGAATTAAATATTTTCATTTCTGAAAAAATGTAGGGAAATGAAAAGATGTAAAGTAACATAAAGACATGCAATAGCATTGTTACTCTCTTATACAGTTAGGTCCCCGACATTAAGTAGCCATGGACTGATGCCTCAAGAGGTTAGACTCCCATAGAGTTATGGCTTGCAATTCAGTCAGAGATTCATTCTTTTTTTCTTATAGGATGTGCACCATAAGCGATACTCACATCCCTCAGTACCTCTCTTCAATCATAGAGAAAATACTTATTTTAGAAAGAGCTTATTGTTTAGTCTATATATTTTAATATCTATTTTTTGAAGTTCTCTCTTCAATTATAGAGAAAACATTGATTTTAGAATGAGCCTATTGTTTAGTCTATATGATTAATTTTTTTTGAAGTTTTGAAGCAATTTCTGATCATTATAATTTCAATGTCATGTCAAAATGTTAGCGATCCCAATAAAATAGGAAATGAAAAGGTTTTTTTTTTAAATAAAAGAACTTCACAGCTTTTGAATTTCTCATAGCCGTGTATTGATCTGTGACTCTGTGCCATTGCTAATCATTATAGCATCACAATTTACTATATAGCAGCGTATAATCGGATTTTAAATTTTTTTTTATGCCTTGTAATACAAAAAAATACATAATAACTTGCCTGTTTTTATACGATGCCATTCCCTGGAAGAATTTCTTCCTTAGTCCGGGCAGAGATGATACTTTTATTCGATGAAGCTCTAAAATTCAGAAGAAATCACAGGCTGGAGATGATACCTTCTCCTGAAGAAATCTTTGGTGGGAGAAGACATACATTCAAAAAGTACGGGAAATAATTTTAAAATGACATTGAATTGAATTTTAGCATTTTATCCTTATAGAGGGTGGGTTATTGGGCACATCCGCACATGTGGGTCTCGATCCACCCAAGATAACGAACGCTATGACCTCTCCCTTCTCTCCAAGTGGTTAGCACCGCTATTGCGGACGCTTTAAGAAGTATGTGATGTACTCATGTATAATGGCAGAATGGATAAGGTTACAATGTCTACTATGTGCCGAGTTAGTTGATTTCATTGACCAACTTCTCCTTTCTCCAAAGTCCAAACATTGTTACAGGTATTTTCAGAATTCATTATTCAGTAGTAGAGGTTCTATTATGATTAATGAGTGAGTTATTGATAATTTAATATCATTAAATTTTTTCTTGTCCAGACTGTCATAGAAGTTTGATTTTATCATTAACAATGGCAATATGGCAATTTGAGTGGTTTTTTGTTCTAATGCTTTTGTTTCTTTTCCCCTTCAGAATGTATATTTCTTGAACAAATTTTCTATAACCCTTTGAGATTTTTTTTAACCATTTATTGAATATTTCCAATTCCAAACTGAAATCTTTAGCAAGTGAAAAATCTTCAATGACGCCATGGCTAAGGAAGAGGCATACCTTAAACAAAGAAGTAAGGTAAGTTAGCTCCAGCTTGGGGACACTAACTCTAGATTCTTCACCATAGTCACTAGGATGAGGAGAACAAAGAACACTACCCTTAAAATCCTCAACAACGAGGACAACCAAATAGTTACTAGGGCCCAACTAGAAACAAACAACACTAGATACTTTAATACACTCTACAGTAGAGTGGACTCTTCCCATCCACCCATATTTGTCACCTTCCCAAGGGTGGTCTTATGATTCATGAATGACTAGCTTATCAAACAACCCTCGAGGAGAAGATTAGAGCTATGATCTCATCCTTTAGTTTGGGTAAATCCACCTGGACCAGAGGAATATGAGGCTATTCTCTGGTCCAGGTGGATTCACATCTGAATTCTTCACGAAATTCTGGCCAGAATTAAAGCCCACTATCATGAAATGTGAACCAATTCTTCTGAGGTAGTCCAATTCTCAAACTATACATTCCTCGCTCTCATCCCTAAGTCAAACACTACCACTGAGATGGGGGATTTTTGATCCATATCTTGCGTAAATTTCATATACAGGCTTATGGTTAAAATCCTGGAAGACAAGATAAACAAGGTATCATATCAACTTATATCCCGAAATCATATTATCTTCATAGAAGGAAAACTTATCTCAGACAATACCATCTTGGCGGATGAGATGGTTTCCGGGTTCGGATGAAAGAAAATCTCCAAGAGGTGTTGCATGAGCATTTGGCACAGTCAAATGGGAGGTTATTGACTCCACGCTAAAGGCATATGGATTCTTTCCCCTACTTTGCAAAATTATTTGGAATTGCATACTCTCTACAACTATGTCTCTTTCTCTGTGATGGTTGAATGGACCTCTCTCCTCTCTAATAACCATAGAGGAGTTAGACAGGGTGACCTATTGTCACTCATCTTATTTGACATGATGATGGACACCTTGAGTAGGCATAGAGAGGGAGGTAAGGAATAGGAGAATGGACGACTACTAAGTAAATGTAGCAACCTTCGGGCTCCATCACTCACTTGATGTATGTAGATGACATTCTCATCTTTACTAAGGCCAATACTAATTTTCTAATAGTCATCAAGACCATCCTTGACGTCTTATTTTACAAAATTCTCAGGGCTATAGGTCAACACTACAAAGAGCTTTGGCACATTCTCTATGGTTAGTGAAGAGAGCACTGTCCTCCACAACAAACTAGGGTTCACTGTTAAGAAACTTCCTATCTCATACCTAGGCCTTCCCATTACAGATAGTCATGCGCTAATGCTATGGAGCTGGACGCATGATCGCCTGGGGCGGCAACGTATGAAAAATAATTACTGTGGAAATAATAATATTTACACAAAATATATGAAAAATAATTTTGCAGAATTGGTCAGAGAAGTCAAATGCTTGGAGGGTGGCAATTAAGGCTTCCCACCTAACAATATCAAAGACTTTTCTTAAGTCTATGCTTTCTTTTTTGAATAAAAAGTATGATAAATATATACCCAAAAAAATGGTACACCACTTGGTAGTGAGCCCCGCTGAACCTGACCCCCATGGAGGCACGCTCAAAAGCTACAATGATACTCAAAATAAAACATGACAACCCACACCCCTATCTCGACTGTCTAGCCTCAGGTTTTCACACCTCCTCCCTCTCATCCAGGTTTCAGAACCCTTTCCTCCTCGAGTTTAGATAATGTGTATATCTGCCATGTGCTCCTACACACCAGGGGCCGACACTCCCACACAACCATAGTCCATTTAGGGCCTTCTCCTCCCCGAAGGAAGGCAAGGCTTGGAATCGCCAGAGATCAAGTAAGTCGACTAGTCAGTCGTGGGGCAGACGTAAGGTAGCCACCGCCACACGTCCACCCCAACTAGGATCCATCCCAAAGGGCCAGACCCTGAGCCGAATACACCGCCCCTTCTCAGGTATTTTGTCATACCCGATATGGGGCACACAATCACTTCAAGTAATATCCGTTGAGGGGGTTATTTTGGGTACCGCCTCTGTCCCATACATTAAATAACAACTCTTCTACAGTTGATCCTCTAGATTTAAACCTAGATCTATCAAACACAATATGCACATCCACAACAATCCGTCATGCCAACTCAGATGCCGGTAAAGATCTACTTTCGTACTTTCTTCGGTTATGTTCACCCCAGATGGCCCATGTAGTCGATCCCAATATAATCCAACACATGCCCTAAGACAGTGACCGTCGTGTCCTCATGTCTGCAAGATCCATGTATACAGGTGACAGGAAATCCCCAGTGTGTCTATAGACGTGTCCTGAGAATAGCTGCAACTGAAGTAGATGTGGTCGAAGCTCTTCTCCTCAGTTGTGCACAACTAGCACTCCTTCGGTTGCAGAAATCCTCAGTCATGCGTTGTGATTTTCCGAAGACTGGCTCTCCACATCGTCAGCGTGTATTTTTTGACTCCTCATGCCCATATCCCTGCTGCTTCAGCCACCACGTGCTTCCTATCTCTGATGGTGTCCCATGCATTCCAGAAGGAGAATTATGTGCCGCTTCCCCTCCATGCATAAATGTAATCTGCCTCGCACGTCATGCCTCTGAATCTATGTTGATGCAACATTTTATGGGGGTTCTTTTTCTGCAGAATCCATATAATATCTTATCAACCAACATGGTATTATCCGGGATATTTCTTCCCTGAATAAATGTTGTCTGGTTGGGTGATATTAATTCACTAGATATTTTTAAATTTTAATAGCCTATCGGCTAGTATTTTTTGTGAAAAGCTTGTACATTAAATTGGCACAGGAGAAGCCTAAAGTCTCCTAGTTCAGAGGCTGTTGGGATTTTGGGGATGAGGGTGATGAAAGTATGGTTAGTAGCCTTTAGTATTGGTTTTCTATTGAAGATGATGAAAATATATTAAAAATATACTTTGCAATTTGCACTATAGTGCGTTAAACACTCTAACCCCTATAATCTCAGAGCTATGTGCTGTGGTGTAATTCAAACCTTAGAAGAGTAAAACATGTTTTTATAAATCTCTCATAATATATCAATGACTAAACATGACCAAGTGTCTACCGATACGGAATTCTAATTTAGAGATGGATTGGTCACTTCAAATAGTATTTATATATAAATTTCTCTTGACAATAAGTTCAAATTTGAAGGAAATTCGTAGTGTTTTGAAATATGTGAATCAAAATCCTAGTCCATGATAACATTACTGACCGAATGTTATCATTGTTTTTTTGAAAAAAATATTTATCCCATAAAAATTCTCTGCATATTAATACTATTTGCAAATCATGTTCTTCGTTACAAACCTTGATTTGAAGAATCATGTTTTGTGTTTTAATACTGCAATTTGTTTGCCTATCTTATATGTTGATTGATACCCTGCAGTACCTTTTTGTGTAAAGCTTGTTCTTCTTACAACTGATAGACACCCTTTCCACATCTCAGATATTAAATGGACCGGCGGACCCATGTCAGGAATTTTTCACATGTAGATGACCATTTCTTCCGAGGTATTATATATTGACATATTGTTTCGATTTTCTCTAATTTCCAATGAATGCAGAAAAAATCCTAATTAATTATCCTCTTTTTTTGCAGATAATATGGCTGCCAGTGCCCCTGTGGAATATATCACAAGTAATGTTGGAAGAAATTCAAGGGCTTTCTTTAATTCAAATATGAGGTCAAATGGGCATTTACCATTAAGTTTCCCGAGAGACACTCCATATTCCAGAGTGACAGTATCTTCAAATATTCCCACTTTACAGTCAGCACACCAAATACACCATCTTCAGCCATCTCCCAATTCCAATGGAATCCTGCAAAGTAATGTTCAGCACAGTCCATCTGCCTATCATAGACAAATGTTGGCTATCCGTAATGGTTTGGCCACAAATACCCAACAAGATAACCAAAGACTTCCTTCCAAAAGAAAACACCCAGAACTATCCACAGCCTATGAAACAGTAGATTCAAATGGTTTCCATACTGGGGCAAGTTCTTCTCAAATCCATGCATCTTCTGGAAATATTAATCAAAATTTAATGCCAGACTCTCTTCTTCAGCCTTGGGAAGATAACAATATGATTCCTAATGATCAACCTAACAGTCATATTGAAACTGAGGGTTGGCAAAGGAATGTGATGAGGCGACTAAATACTGCACATGACGTCAATCGTAGCTTAACTGGGAGTCATTTGCCAAACATCAATTCTATGCATCCTGATCAAAATAGGACAGAATTGAGCCTATCTGGGAACCATCAAACATTCAACCAACGGATGCATTCTAGTCGGTTCCACAGAAGTGGAGATTTTCATAGTCAAAATCCCGGCCAACAGATTTATAATTCACATAGAGGAACAACTACTTCAGGTTATTGATTTTTAATTTGGATTTTTTAATGAAATAATTCATCATTTATTTGGCATTTTATTTATAGGTTATGGAACATTCAATTACGAAACAAGTCAACCTTTTGTTCAGCACACTAGTCGATTGATGACGGATGGAAGACACCATGGAAGTATTGTTCCGAGTAGAAATCAAAATGGTCGTCAAAGAATTGCAACTGATAGGTTGACATCAAATACCATACCATTTCCAGTGGCAGATAGGCAGTTAGGTCCTGAATCATCCTTCGGATTTTCAAGATCAGTTCCAATAAGAGCTTTATCTAGAAATAGATCCTCACCAATGGGTTGTTTGACTTATCCAGAAGAGGGTCGGCAGGTAGGTTCTGAAACATTCGGGAGAAGTTCAATACCTGCAATGAGAGTTTCTCAGAATAGTGAGGAGAGAGGATGGAATAGGAATTTCAATGGTGAGATACAGCCACTTCCACCATTTAACAATAATGTCAGGCGATTTCCCGAGGTATGGAATTTTTACCATTAAAGTATGTATTTATTTTTGAATGAGGCAATTTTTTTCTTACTTTCTTTTATTTTAGGTACAATTAACAACATCTCAATTGAGTTCTCATGATTCCAGAAGATTATTAGATTTCATAGATGATATGAGTTTTTCTACAGAACACGTCAGCTTTGAGGTGATTTTTTCAAAATCTGATATTTTTCTCTTTAAAACAGTCCAGTGATGTACTGATGTGCATGAGTTAAATTTGTATTATTTTCTTATTTTGATGCAGGAACACAACGAGAATGCAAATAGGCAGCGTATCAATGATTTAAATTCGATGTCTCGTTCAACATTATATGGTCACTTCAGTTCATTTGATCAATATGCAAACATGAGACTTGATGTAGATAACATGAGCTATGAGGTGATTCAATCTATAGTAGTAAATGAATAGATGGTATCTCTTCTATGTTTTCCTAGGCACGTGTCTAAAACTTTTATCCTAAAACTATAGGAACTGCTTGCACTGGGAGAAAGAATTGGAAACGTGAACGCAGGTATATCTGATGATAATGTCTCTAGTTGCGTAAAGGAAATGACATATTATTGTCAAAAGAATCAAGTGCGAGAGGAAACAGATCGTTGTGCAATATGTCTGGTAGGTAGTTTAATTTTATTACCAAGCTTAATTTAAATGTGTTTGCTGATAATAATTTGAATGTTTCTGTATCATAACTGAATTCAACAGGAAGATTACGAAGAAGAGGAGAAGATTGGAATTTTGCAATGCCACCATGAATATCACTTTAGTTGTATCAAGCAATGGCTGCAAAGAAAGACCACATGTCCTATCTGCAAAAGTTCTGTTTGTGAGAAATGAAAATTCAATTATACATCTTTTAGTAAATTTATCTCCAGACTCCAGTGGCATAGATAATTACTTGTGTACCATAGTTATATTGATAGGTAGATAGGTAGATAGATTCATCCTTCAGCAGAAATCGATGGCAAATGTTTACTTGGGAATCCTAATGCTATCCTTGTGCCTCTGAATTCTGATGATGTCTGTTCATTCCTGAAATTGTTAAAAACCATTCAATGTATAAAAGGTTAGTAAAAAACCATTTAATTATACCAGAAAATGTTGTTGCGTCGCTTGATGCTGGCCTGTTGGGGGTCTCTAGTTCCTAACTTTCTTGTCGGTGTACCAATTGCTATCAGATTAACAGATGATTGGGCTTTGGCAATCAAACAGTGTTTCCATTGTTGCTTCAATTTGTTTTCAAAACCAAAATTTAGGTTAAAAATGCCTTACAAATATAATGCTTCCTATGCTGTTGCAGCAGCATGCATGCTTAAACAAGATTTGAATAAAGAAGTTTTGAATTATTAAAAAGACTAGGATATATAATTCGATAAATTGTCCAACAATTTAGGGCACATAATCCTCCAACAATTAAGAACTCCAGATGCATTTGGGCTTGGGTCCGATTACTCCAGTAGCTTGGTCCTCTATTTCCTTGGTCTCCTCAATTGCGACGTTCACCAGTGGTTCTCCGACAGTCCTCAGATATGCAACGGTTTCGATGCAGACGGAATGGCATTTCCTGGTTGCATGTCAAACCGATTTCACAGAGATTGCGAGGAGCATCAACAGTCTAACGACGAGCGGAAAATGCTGGGGGGCTCTACTGGTGTATCCTTGGAATTGTGGTTTGGTCTTTGTGGCAGGAACACAATCGAAGGCTGAAGTGCAATGAATTCAAATCTAAAGAGGTGACACAAAAATCTCCATGGCAATCATCATATTCCAACTGGAGAAATTCAAAATATATTTAGGACGCACTTCAGGTAAATCATATCTTAAATACGTCGTCATGCGTTATCAAATTGTGATCATTATTAGTATTTAATCTAATGACTAAAATAATGTACCGCAAAAGACACTAACACATTTACAACATAAAATAATATACTGCAAAAAATACTAACACATACACGACTTAAAATCGTATTCAAGAAAAAGGAAATTATTGTTTCTCACCTAGCACAAATCGACCATACATCGTACTAAAATCCAACGGTCTGAATTTATTGCAACATCTATAAAACGGACTATTTGTGTGGTCTCCTGTTCACGATCTTATCTTAGTTATCTATCTACTTATCTAAATCTCGGTGGTCTCCCAGAACAAGCTAGTTTGAAGGATAGAAGGTGAAGCTGCCAGAAATGTTTATGTTATCTCCGATCTGATGATATTTTAATCTGTTGATGTTTCTTTCGTGTTATATATGTATGTAGATCGTGCGCGTCACAAAATGGTGAAGGCGTATCCAACCGTGAGCGACGAGTACTTGCACGCAGTCGACAAGTGCAAGCGAAAGCTTCGTGGATTAATTGCCGAGAAGAACATCGCTCCTCTGATGCTCCGCCTCGCGTAACGACGATTTGATTGCTACTGTTTTATCTCTTTCTTTTTGACAAATAATGAATTTTATCGGGTGAATTATCATCAGGTGGCATTCAGCCGGAACTTTTGACAAGTCGACGAAGACTGGCGGACCGTACGGAACCATGAGACTCCAGGAAGAACTAAATCATGCTGCTAATGCTGGACTTGATATCGCTTTGAGGTTGATCGAACCGATCCGTGTACAGTTTCCGATCCTCTCCTACGCTGATTTCCACCAGGTGATCGATATATTGTACACAACGAGAAACACTGAATCCATAACAATCTTTCTTTCTGACTGATTTTTTGTAACTGTTGTTTGATAATCCAGTTAGCTGGAGTGGTTGCTGTAGAGATCACCGGTGGGCCTGATATCCCATTCCACCCCGGTAGATTGGTAGGTTTCGAATCGAATGAATTCATTAATGCATGATTCAATATTATTTCTTCATTCTATCATGTGATCTTCATTACAGGACAGTGACAGTCCTCCCGTTGAAGGCCGTCTCCCGAATGCGACTCTAGGGAATGATCATCTCCGGCAAGTGTTTGGTGTTCAAATGGGTCTCTCTGATCAGGACATTGTTGCCTTGTCCGGTGGACACACCTTGGTTAGTCCACAACAAATTAATATACAACAAACATTAGAAGATAAATTACAAATTAAGAACTCCTGATTGTGTTTTAGGGACGAGCACATCCAGATAGATCTGGGTTTGAAGGTCCTTGGACAACAAGCCCACTCTACTTCGACAACACTTACTTCAAGTATGTCTACTACTAGCTACTAGCTACTTATAAGAAGTATCGTCTTTGTCTTTGTCGTCGTCATTGTTTTTTAACGCTCTTTTGCTTTCTTTCGTTCATTCAGAGAAATACTCACCGGAGAAAAGGAAGGTCTTCTTCAACTACCCACCGACAAATCGCTACTGGAAGATCCGATTTTTCGGCCTATAGTTGAGAAATATGCTGATGTAAGTGATTCTTAATTTCGAAATATAAAAGAGTTAGAGTTAGAACCTCGTAACTCACATATTGATTCGATCTATATATATATATACACGTTCAGGATGAAGATGCATTCTTTGCTGAATACGCTCTCTCTCACCAGAATCTTTCGGAATTGGGGTTAGAAAAACAAAACCCTATTCTTTTTAAATAATTTCTTGTGCTGTATTTCTTTGTTTTTACCTTTTTTTTTTTTTTACCAAATTTCTTACCTTAACAACAACAATAAAAAACAGGTTTCCTGATACTTGCTGAACTGGAGACTTCCTGGAATAGATCAAGAACACGGTGGAGTTTTTGAAAAATGTTGTAATTGCATTTCTATTGTTTGAGGCCATTAAATCTAAACCATTGTATTCATCTTAAGATTCTCAATACTTCATCCTAAGACGTCGATCTTAAAAAAATAAGGAAACTTCTCTGACTTGATGTTGATTTGGCTCATTTTAATTTATCTGTTAGTAACTCCGATGATCGACTATTCATTCTTTTTTGTTTTCTGTTTAATCCTTCCCGTTACACCTCATATTGTTGTTTAAAGGGAATCCAGAAATATTTTCTCCAAGGGGCTAATTTTAAATCATTTAACTAAATTCATGTTTTTTTTCAATCCAATATTTATTCTGGACGAGGTGTCATATTTTGGTACCGATACATAATATCATCATTATTAACACTAGAAAATAAATCTTTTTCAACATATGTTCCTAAAATATCATTCGACCACTACAAGAAAACAGGGAAACAGCCACGACCAAGATCACTGGCTAAATGACATGAGAATTAGCCACGGGAGGGGTCGTGGCTGTAGGTCTGGTGGCTACTGATTTTTGGCCACGGAAATGATTTTCCGTGACTAAAATTCAACAATTAGCCACGGCTTTTACCAGCCGTGGACGAAGCTCTGTTTTCTTGTAGTGAACCAAGTATCATCCATACAATTGCGACAATTTAATTTCACAAGATTCATTGTTGAAAAAGATCTTTCCACTGAAGCAGTCGGAATGGGTAATGTGAGTGTTAATTTTAACAAACGAAACATTAAAAAAAATACGATATCTTTTCTCTTCACAATCAACTTTACGGTCACTTCAATTTCATTCAAATTCGAAATTTTATTTACAAGTAAAAGCAGTTTCATTCGAAATTACATGGAATGGCTCTCTAGATGGTTGTGGATTGGATGATGGAGTTTAAATCTTTTGATCACATATTTATCCATTAATTATCTATGTAAAAAAGGATTTAAATTAATAACAAATTTAACAATAAAAAATATCTTTATTCTTTTTCTTTGTACGAAGCTATTGTCACGAACTCACGTGAAGTGAAGAAAAAGAAGTCAAAAATTAAATAAATGGTGTGGAGATGGAGGAGGGAAAAAAACGAAATTTCTAAATCTTTAGATATAGATAAACAATTATGGAAAATTAAAGTAAATATAGTATTAAATTAATTATTAATAGAATAATGATTTGTAAACAAAATATTTTAAAACTATTTACTAATATTTTATATTATTATTATTATTATTTACCTACAAAACACTAACACATGTACGACGAAAAAAAATTTACAACAAAAGATATTAACTCATGTACGACGAAATATCGATCTAATGGTCAGGATATTTTAACACATTAAAATTCGACGTACAAAAAACCTGCCCTATTTAATTAATTATAAGTTAATTTGTCTAAATTTATGTTTTCATTATCTTTTTCCTCACAATCTTGTTCGAATATTTCATTTCACAATCACCTAAGATTGAAGATAAAATACTAAGGTTAAAATCATAAAATTGAAGATAATATAGGTTGAAATTTTAAAAATCTTTAGGAATGTTGAAGATAATACTTGCCACTCGAAAATGAAACACATTGCAATTGATTTTCATCGAGTTGAAGGTGGATCTATGCCGATCAAGTACATTCGAAGCGTTGCCAATTAGGCTACCAAGCATGATTGACATGATTAATTTTTTATTGACAAGAACACATCATCACGACACTATTACTTTATTAATATTTATTATTTTAATAATAATTATCTATGTGTACAATTTATTATTTTATCTTTATTATATAATAATTATTTTATCCCTATTATATAATTTGATTCAACCATTTTTGTTAAACCGGCGGTACCAATCACTATCAATAAGACATGGTTAATGCTTAAAGCAATAATTTAAAATAAAAACCAGGTATCGTAATCTGTTGGTTTTCCATTTTTTCCTGGTATTTCCCTCTCTAATCAGTAACCATGTGCCATTTTTCCCATGGTTTTCTATCTGTTCATCTTATTTATACCTCCTCTTCATCCTATTTTCCTCTCAACAAATCATCATCATCATCAATTTTGAAATCTGAATCACAAATATTTCAATTGTCTTCTCGATCTCGACAATTAAAAGATAACATGTGTTCCACAAGCAAAGCATGGGCGGTAGCAGCAAGCATGAGCACAGTCGAGGTTCTTAAAGATCAAGGTTTCTCCAGGTGGAACTCCTCCTTCAGACATCTGCAGCAACATGCCAAGAACAACCTTGGATCTCTCTCACAACCCAAACGAATGGTCTCTTCTCCCATCGACGGTACCTTGAGAGAATCGGGAAGTGGCAATAAGGCTGAGAAATCTGAGGAGTCGTTCAGAAAGATCATGTACTTAAGTTGTTGGGGTTCGAATTAAAAATTTAAATAACAATTTTCTTGGTTGTTGATGTAACATGGTATTATATAAATGTTGATTTTGAATTGTGATCGATCTGTGATTAATCTAAATAAGCTTCCATCATAAGCAAACCTGATTCAGACAGGAATTAAATATATATCAATTATATATCATTCTTTAAAATTCTTAGATGTATTATCATTCTTCAATTATCAATAGATCTTCCATTGATCAGTTGAGCTAATTAATCACCCATTGATCAGTTCACTAATTAATCCTTCGCTGAAATTATAACTAATTATGATAAATTTATTGATACAGTTGTTATGATTTACAGACATACAAGACACATATTGGATTGTAATTTCAATACTACATGATTGTAATCTGGAACACCGTGGTAGGTGTCGTCAGAGAAAGAATCGATCCCAATTACAAGCCTGAGGTTGAGAAGTTGAAGGATTCTCCCGAAGGAGCCAGAGAAAGGGATAGAGTTAATTTGGTTTTAATTTGATGATGAACCCATCACCCGCTCTCTTATTTATATCAGTGGCTCAGATGCCAAAATACAAACATAACCAAAAGAATTTAAAACGTGGTTGTAACAACTATGCTAATTAATAGTAAATAAAGTCGGACTGCCTTTTAAACTTTCTTTCTCGTTTTGTACGTTCTAGCTTTGATTGATTCCCGTCCGTTATGCATTCAAGTTCGTGGTCCTTCATTTCCATTTCTGTCTTGAGCCGTTGTGTAACTTCTTCTATATCCAGACTGATTGTTACATCCCCACTTCCATCGAAATTAACCTTATCCTCAAGGTTAGAAGAAGGCGCAAGCCACGTTATAGTATTGATATCCTCCCAAGTCCTTTTATCGACAGGCAATCTAAGCCATCCGACTAACACCTGTTTGACCTTCCGTCCCTTTTGATTAATAACATGATATGCCTAGATTCGCGTGGGTAGTATGACCGGGTGAGATTCCGTCGACAATGGTGGAACTGTGATTTCAACATCCACCGGGTTGTCGCCCTTAAATTCCTTGAGCAGAGCGATATGGAAAACCAGGTAAATGTGGCAATCCGGTGGTAATTTTAAACGATAGGGCACTGAACTGATTTTCTTCTCGATTGGAAATGGGCTGTAAAATCTTACCGCTGATTTCTGAAATTTCCGTCAGGTTACCGAGTGCTGCCGTTAGGGTTGGAGTTTAAGCCATACCCACTGGCCTTCCTGGAACTCGTCCGGCTTTCGTTTTAAATCCGCATATTTTTTCATTTTTTCTTGCGCGCCGTGGAGCTTTTGTCGTAATTCCGCCAATAGTTTCTTTCGATTGGTGAGGATAGTGTCCACTGCTTCAACCATGGAATGTCCTGTCCAATAGTCAATGATTTCCGGCGATGATCGTCTATATACCGCCTGGAATGGTGAGGTCCTTGTACTGTGGTGGTACGTAGGAACTATTGTACCATAGCTCTGCTCATGGAAGTATGTCTACCCATGCTCACGGATTATGATGCACCATTGCTCGTAGATATTGCTCAATCGTTTTGTTTGTGATTTCTGTTTGGCCGTCGGTCTTAGGGTGGTAGGCCGAAGACATTTTGAGATTGGTACCACTCCGGCTGAATAATTCCTTCCAGAATCGGCTTATAAAAATTTTGTCACGGTCCGATGTGATTGTCTTCGGGATCCCGTGCAGCCTAATGATTTGCTGGATGAAATACTCCGCGATAGAAACAGCGGTGTAACCCATCGGCAATGCTCCTAAATGGCAGTATTTCGTTAGACGGTCGACGATTACTATTATGACAGACTTTCCCTCCACCTTTGGTAACCCGGTTACAAAATCCATTCCGACATCTTCCCAAATGGCCGTCGGAATTGGCAATGGTCGCAACAGTCCGCTTGGTTTGGTTGAGGGAATTTTCACTTGTTGACACGTTTGGCAACGACTGAAAAATCTCTTAATGTCACAGACCATTCCGACCCAAAAAAATCGTAGCCTGATACGTGCTAAGGTACGGTAGACCCCGGAGTGACCTCCCATCTTTGTCCCGTGTAGTTCTTCCATAATAAGCATTTTTAATGGTGATGTCGGACCTATACAAAAATGGTTTTTAAAGAAAACCAAATCATCTTTTACCTCGAATCCCATTTCCGTTGTGTGTTCGAGTATTTGTTGTCGAGTCTTAATGAGCTAGTCGTCCGTTGTATTTTATCTTTTGAGCTGTTCCACCCAATCTAGAAATGTGGGGAGCGATATTGAATATAGATGAGTCGTAGTCTCTTCTTCCGACGGCAGTCGAGACAATGCGTCGACGGTTCCATTTTCGCGCTCTTTCTTGTATACGATGTTATACATGTATCCCAACAACTTGGTCAGAAAAAATTGTTGTTCGGGTGTGGTAATTGTCTGGCCCAAATGCCCAATAGATTCTTAAGGCTTCGGTGGTCGGTACGGATAGTGAATTCGTGGCTTCATAGATAATGGAGCCACAACTCTTTCGCGTAGATGGATGCCTTCTGCCGCAAGGGTGATAATTTCTTACTGTAGTATGCAATGGGGTGTTTCTTCTGTAGCAGTATTGCTCTAACGTCGATGTCGCATGCGTCAGTCTCGATTACAAACGGTAAAGCAAAGTTTGGATAAATTAATACCGGGGTGGTAATTAATTTTTCCGTAAGTGTATTGAAAGCCTCCGATGCCTTGTCATCCCGCCGAAAATTATCCTTCCTCAATAAATCCGTTAATGGTCCGGCCAGTTGTGCATATACCTCTCGATAAAGCGCCTATAATAGCCCGTTAGGCCCAAGAAAGCCCGCACTTGTTTCACCGATCGAGGTTGAGGCCAAGTTTTAACCGCCTCTATCTTGTCTGGATCGGGCTGGACTCCCTCCACTGATATAATATGACCCAAGTAAGATAGAGTGGTCACCCCAAAAGAGCACTTGGAAGGTCTATTATAAAACGAATTGTCTTTTAATAATTCCAGAACTGAATTCAGATGATAGAGATGTTCCTCCCTTGACGGAATGTATACCAAGATATTGTCGAAGAAGACGATCACGTATTTCCTTATCAATTTCTGGAAGAGATGATTCATAGTGGCTTGAACGTCGAGGGAGCGTTTGTCAGAACTACATGATTGTTATGTCGAGGGAGCGTTTGTCAGAAATTTATTGATACAGTTGTTATGATTTAAAGACATACAAGACACATAATGGATTGTAATTTCAGAACTACATGATTGTAATCTTAGTTTCTTTAATGATACTAGAGTTCAATATCAGATTCCTCTCATTCCCATCGTCATATCGAGCTTGAGTAGGTTTGATGGGGTTTAAGAAGCGGTGAATAAGTTGGAGAAGAAGCCTTTCTTGATCCTCTCCAGAAGACCAGTCATGGATCTCAGCTTTGACAGACAAAGGAGTACTGTTGCATAAGAGATCCCATAGAGGGTAGTTCTTCCTTGGCATCAAATAATCCATTTTCGACAATTGAAGGGATGGACAGTAATCTCCCTTCCCATCTCCTAAGTAGATTATTCGTTTGTTTTCCTTCATCGCTTTGTCTTTGATCCTCTTAACAATCACGCTCTTGCACATGTTAGGAGGGCAAAGATTGCATCCATGAGAAGAGACACGGAAGTTGTGGAACGGGAGAATTCTAAGCTTCTCATCTTCATCAATAAAGCTAGGGTTTGTATTGATCTCAGAGAAGTACTTGGCAAGACCATGGTGTTCCAAGATTGTCTTTATATAAAACGTGTTTGCGTCACTTACAATCTTCAACTCACACCTGATACAATAAGGCATCATCATATCCTGTCCGTTTATTTTTATTTAAAAATATCAAATCAACTATATATGTACAGTGAGATAAACCGTTTTTGTGAACTTTTTTATCATCTCGTTCTCATATGAATTATCCATATTTATATATACATAAAAAAAAGTATCTCTAAGATTTATTGGTATATTATATATGTAGATACCCAAGAGAATGTGCTGATTTGATGGCGGCAGCAACGTGAGGATCAAGTGGAGCTGTTTTCAGAGCATCTGCAATTTGCTGAACCGAAATCCCTTGTTTGTGGATTTCTGTCATCATGTTGTCAATGGCCGAGTTCCACGGCTGGGTGAGGAGAAAATGATCAAATTTCTCTGTGAGTCCGAAGCTATCGACAACGTGATTGTCACTGTCACAATCGATGATGGTTTCATCGAAGTCGAAAACAATCAGTAATCCGGCCGCCATTTAACTAGAATGAATGAATTGAGAGGAGGAAGGAGGATTTTGGTTTTGTGAATTGTGACGAAATAAGAAGATCTCATACGCTTTATATATAAATAGAAAGAGAATATGCAAAGGAATATTATATTTAATATAAGTATCTTTAGTGGTTCATAAAAATATTCTCGGAATATCAAAAAGAATATATTTAAATTTAGTATTCACGAGATATTGTGAATATATGGTTATTCGATTCAATTTTTTTTTCGAAATTCATAACTCATAATCTATTTATTTAAGCAAAATAAACTTTTTAAAAAATACAGGAATTTAAATATTGGACGTACTTCAAATGCATCGTACTTTAAATGTGTCGTCGTACGTCATCAAATCGTGGTCATTAATATTTAATTTAATAGTTAAAATAATATATCATACAAGACACTAACACATGTGAGGGTAGAGAAGATTTAAAATCTTAGTATAACAAAAATTCTTCACATGCAAATCATCAATCTTGAGTCAGTACTCCTTCTCAAGCTTCTTAAAAAGCTTGGAACGTCGATGATAAAAATTATCATATTTTATGATCTAAAATTTCTATATCAAAAATGTAATGTACTTATAGATTCAAACGTAACTTGTGTTGAATCCATTATAGCGGAAGTAAATAGTTGATCTCTGTATATTTCTTTAACAGTCGAGACTTTAGATGAACTTCAGACTTGGTTTTCTTTTTCATCAAATCAACAGTTAGAGCATCCAAATCAGATTTTTGCTTAGAAAAATCCTCTTCAGCCAACGAAAGAATCTTTTGAAATTCTTTAACACGAGCATACTGAGCACGATAATCCGACACAGTGTCGTCAAATGTTCATAGCTCTTTCGCATGAGCAAAGCATTCTGTCAACCAAGTGGATGTCTATGAGTTATGTTTTAAGGGATGTCAAGCATTCTGTCAACCTGAAAATGAGGCTTCATAACCTCTCGAGTAGGGGTGTAAATGGATCGAGTTTAGGCTCACTGGCTTCAACCTGGACTCGTGATGTTGGTTCGAGTCTGGAAAGAAAATATGTGGACTTAATCTAGACCCATAAAAGCATTCAAATAGGTACTTTTACCTTAAAAAATTATACAAAAAAATTAGTAAGAGTTTAAAACAGTAAAATATAAAATAAAAATTTAATTCAAAATATTATTTAATAGTAAATTTTTTTAGATATTTGATTATTCTTTGAAGAATCAAAGAATCATATTAAGGACCTAAGGTTGTGTAATAGGGGTGGATGTGGGTCGGGTGGAATCATGTTGGGTTCGGGTGGATGTTTCCAACCATAAAAACCGGTATAAAAAAAATCTGAAACCAAATATTTTTCACTCTAGACTCAACCTAAAAACGAAGAAATTTATAAAAAAATCTTAAAATATAAATAACTTTACAAATAACATTTTATTTTATATAAAATATTTTATAAAAATTTAATATACACATTTAATAAATTTTCCTTCTTCTTTTAAAATCTAAACACTAATAATAATATTATTATCATTTTTCTATATATCCCCTTCCATTTTCGTCTTCCCTCTCCTTGCCGTGTCAGATCCATCTTCATTCTTTATATTTGAGTTTTCATCTAAAAATTATTTAATATTTTATTTTATTTAGCCACCGCCACGGCCAAAATCAGTGGTTAAATAGTTAAATCCGTGGAAAATTTAGCCACGGATTAGCCATGGAAAAAAAAGCCGTGGCTAATTGTTGAATATTAAGCCTGTGGACGTAGCTCTGTTTTCTTATAGTGTTATTTAAATTACAGGGATTTTTATCCAAAATTTTTTTTAAAAATTCGGACCCGAACCCGACATCCAAATCGGGTTCGGGTTTTATAATTTTAGATGTCCCCGAGTTTTGACCTGAAGCCGATTTCAAAACTCAGGTTCGTGTTAGGGCAAATCTGAACCAAACCCGACACATGTCCATTCTTATTGTGTAACTGTGTTATTTGTGTATTTTAAAAAATAGACTAGGCACTAGGGTTAAGAAAATATGATGGATACTTTTAAAATTAAAATCTTAAAATTAAAGATAATACATGTTAAGAAAATATAATGAATACTTTTATAATTAAAAACTTAAAATTGAAAATAATATATATATTATCTATTATATTTTTCGGGTCTGAGTCTGGTTGGGTATGAAAATTACTTATTACCATGAAAAACCTACGGTCCAGTCCAGTCCGATTACAAAAAATAAAGTGGGTCCAAAATTTAAAATAATAATAAGAAGAAGAAACCTTATCAATTTATCCCTGCTTCATCGACCAATGAATGAATTTATAAATAAATAATAAACAATTTTTTTTTTCTTTCCCTTTAGAGTTTGGAAGCTGCGGGAGAATTCAGCACTCCTCCAATGACGATTGGGATTTTCTCTGTTTCTTCCACTCTCTGCTCTCGCTTTTACCCCAACCCTACTACTAATCTTCACCGACGTATTTCTTCTAAATCCTCTATCTGCATCTGCCTCCCCAATTCCACTTCTCAACCATCATTAAACATTCAATCCTTACCCAGCACAAGATTCTGTTCCTTCACTGCCAAACTGCAATCCTCATCCAGACATGATGGGGTTGATCCGTGGAGAGTCGGTTCTCCAGTTGTACTGATGGAGACAGCAGAGGACGAGGATGATAGGTTAAGTATAAATACTGTTAAGAGCGAGGTGGAGTTTGATCCAGGGTTGCCTCCGCCGTTTAAGCTGGCAGATATAAGAGCGGCAATACCAAAGCACTGTTGGGAGAAGAATAAGTGGAGGTCTATGAGTTATGTTTTAAGGGATGTCGCTGTTGTTTTTGGTTTTGCAGCGATTGCGTCAGTTTTGAATAGTTGGGTTGTTTGGCCTTTGTATTGGGTGGCGCAGGGGACTATGTTTTGGGCTCTTTTTGTTCTTGGTCATGATTGGTAATGCTTATTCTTTTCTCTTTTAGTGCCCATTTCATGTTTCTGATTATGCCTTTATAAAATTTACAAATATGATTTTTAAGTTTTAAATCAGGACCTGGTCAATACTAGTAGTTCAATTTACTTTGAGAATTCATAGTTGTATATTGATATACTTGGAAAATAGAATTCTAGAATCAAGAATTACAAAAAAAAATGATATGATAATGTTTAATTTCCATGATCCATGTGTTTTTTAATCTTTTTAGATGGAGATGTATTGAAATCGTTTAAAATGAAAATTTAGATTTCCTGAAAATACTAGTTGATTTTCTCGATTGTTTGTTGTTGAGGCTTTAATTCTTCTGTAAATCTCTAATTAATGAGTGATGAACTGAATAAACTCCCATTTTAGTCATCATATCATTCTACAATTTAAATAATCTGAATCTAACTTACCATACCAAGATTTTCTTTTTGTAATGTTAATTATTTTCTATAATTATAAATATATTTTTTACTTATTTTATTTTATTGACAGTGGACATGGAAGCTTCTCAAATAGCACTAACCTAAATAGTGTAATTGGGCATATTTTACACTCATCAATATTAGTACCTTATCATGGATGGTATACTTCTTACTATAAAACCTAAACCCTTTTATTCCTCCATTTTTTATTCTCCAGACCATCGTTTTTTTCTAATTAATGACTTACTTACAGGCGAATCAGTCACCGAACTCATCATCAGAATCACGGACATACAGAAAATGATGAGTCATGGCATCCGGTTTGTCTCTATATTTTTTTCCCTCTGCATTTTCACATTTGTAATTTTTTTAATATTGTGAGTTCTTTAATGTATGCAGTTAAACAAGAGTTTATATGATAAATTGGAAGCCTCAACTCGTTATCTTAGATTCAAACTACCTTTTCCTATGCTTGCTTACCCTGTATACCTTGTAAGCGGAACGAAACACCCATAACAATTTATCAATTTATATAAAATGGTATCCTTATTTATGTTAAATTGGTTTTAAAAAGTGGGTTAGGAGTCCAGGGAAGAAAGGGTCTCATTATAACCCAGACAGCGATCTGTTCGTTCCAAATGAAAAGAAAGATGTTCTTACATCTACTGCTTGCTGGAGTGCAATGGTCGCTCTTCTTGCTGGTTTAACATGGACATTGGGTCCTATTCAGATGATTAAACTATATTTCATTCCATACATGGTAACTTTTGTCTTCCTTTGAATTTTCTCATTTTGGGAAATTGGTTTTTATGTTACTGATTTCTTTTAGTTATTTGTTATGTGGTTGGACGCCGTCACTTATTTACATCATCATGGACATGAAGACAAGCTTCCTTGGTATCGTGGCAAGGTTTGAATTTTCCTTATTTTCTTTCTTTTTTACTCAAATTCTAAACATAAACTTTGATGATGCACATACATGATTTGAATATTTAGGAGTGGAGTTATCTACGTGGTGGTCTAACGACACTTGACCGTGATTTTGGATGGATTAACAACATCCATCACGATATTGGAACTCATGTGATACATCATCTCTTCCCACAAATACCACATTACCATTTAATTGAAGCAGTGAGTTACCTTTTCTTCTTCTGTTTATTCTATAAATAAATACAGTCTAATTGAACTCTTTTGCAGACGGAGGCGGCCAAGCCTGTTCTTGGAAGATATTACAGGGAACCTGAGAAATCGTCGCCCTTACCATTTCATTTGTTTGGAGTGCTTGGAAGAAGCATGAAACGAGACCATTATGTGAGCGACACTGGTGATATTGTGTATTATCAAACTGATCCACAATTGAGTGGGGAGTTGCCAAAGAAAGCTGGTTAAATATGTTCATTTGCAGATTAAGCCAGGCTAAGTTTCTACATATATCGAAGCTTCATTTGTTTTGGATGCAATTTCAAACATCATTATTTCTTCAAATTTATTTATCGATAAATGATAATATTGCAATAAATTCAATTGATAATATTGCAATAAATTCAATTTAATATTGTTACTATCTTTATCGGATGTAATTAGTCGATAATATGTTCATTTTTATGGAACCATTAGATATATAAGATGTAGAAATGCTTACCTTGAACGATATATCAAAGTCATGTCATTTCCTGTCCGTCTGTCTTCCGATCTGCAGCAAGCTGATCTTTGATCGTTTTAGAATATACCTCCAATATTCTTGGAGATAATTTATTTTCAAGGTTCGCCCACACCTTTGATGCTAATGTTTCATTCATAATCAAGGGGTATGTCGATTCATTTACCGTCGATTTTACCCCATTAGCCATTCATTCCTCCGGTATGATCAGATTTGGTGACACCAGCTTTATCAGATCATACAAATGCAGTAAGTCTTCCATCTGCAATCGCCGGAATAGGAAGTTCGATCTGACGCCGAATACATTTCCCGGTGTTCACCAAGAATGGGTTTGCTTGAAAGCTATCCATCTCTCAATCACAGAATCACCAGAATGAGTTGCAGAATGAAAATTAAAAAAATTATCTCTACTGTTTATTAAAATATTTATGAATTAAACATATATATATATATACACACACATACACGATCCGCTTCTGGTGTGGTTCTCGCCGGTGTGGTTTGGTGCGCTGGCGAGAACTTTCAGAAGACGGACCGACGAACTGCAGCAGAACACCGTCCAGGCGTTCAGACGGAGGTCGCAAACCACACAAGGCGTTCAGACGGAGGACCAAACTTCACCAAGTTCGGTGCACGGACACTACAAGAAAACTGGGCTACGCTCACGGGATTAGCCACGGACGTGCGGTTCGTCCTCTGTGCCGTCGGATTGGATATCGACGGCATCCGAGGGTCCGTCGCACCTGAAACCCAGTGTATGTATAAATTTTGTATGACAATGTAATCACAAATGGTATGATAATGTCTATGATATGTATATTATAAATTTACTAATTACTGCATATAATAAAGATCCAAGATGTGATTTAAACTACTAAAGATAATAAGAAATACAATACAGATATTTGAGCAGAGATGATTTAAGACATATTGAAGATTCAAAGATGAATATTCTCAGATAATCCGTAGAGGAACACAAACTGTAGGTATGATTCTTGAGATTGATAGCCAACAGATAATGATGAATTTCAGAAAGAATACGATCGATTGGAGTCTGGCCGGAGAAGATCATGAACAGTAAGAAAATGGAGGAATATATTTAATTTTGTAAATCAAATCTTAACATATAGATTAACCATTGTGATTATTTATAATCATATGTGCAATGAGTATAATTGTGATTTGAATAGTCAGGGTTATTTGGATAATCTCTATATAATTGTGGTTATTATGAGTTGACGGAGAAAAATGGTATGGTTATAATTTGATAATACTTTAATATATAGGTGTAAGTTTGATTGATATATATACATTTATTCTGTCGTGAATGATACTATACCACCTAGGGGTGAGAACGAGGCGGGTCATCCCGTTCCGCACCCTGGTGGTAATTGGGGGTGGGGCAGATAAAGTTAGGGTGATATTTTGCCCTGTTTTTTTTTTGCCTCGTTACTCCGGTCATATTCCGGAGCGGGTCTCGGGGCAGGACGAAACCCAGACAGGCAGTGGCGTATCCAGGATTCCCCGGCAGGGGGGCAAGATTCGTCGAAGGCGAAAAAATTTTTTTGTACTAATTAAAAAACCTATACAAATTTTGGCATGACCTATTCATATAATTGATTATAAAAACCTATAAAAAATCAATACATTCATTATATAATTAATATTCAATACATTAATTAATATTCAAATTAAAAATAAATACATTCATTTAATTAACAATAAAAATTTCAAATACATTTTACATTACTTCAATGTCCTACGACGAAGACACATATCATTAAATATTTTTAAAATAACTTCGTTGTTTATAGTTTTAAAAATATCTTTCTCGATATATGTTACTAAACAATCATTCATCAAACTATCACCAAGGCGATTTCTGAGACGAGTTTTAATGTGGGAATCACATTAAAGAAATAAATAAAATGGTTCCTCTTTAATTAATTAAAGAAATAAATAAAATTCACATGGATATTTAATCAATTTAGGTCCCTGTTTTAAAAAATCACATGGAATGATGAAAATTCATATTTTTTCAGGTTGATGATAGTTCAATTCAATTTTTTGCAAATGGTTCATTATCCTGTTTTAAAATGGTATATTTTTTTCCGGATCAAGCTAGGTTAAACACAAACGGATCAAGAATTCAAGATAGACGGACATACCTAGAGCCTAAAGGCTAGAGAGTAGCGGAGACTGGACTCTGGAGAGTGGAGACGAACTGAAGGCAGTGAAATTCGATGGTGGTGGTGTCCTGTGGGCTG
>LFYR01000817.1:0-91080 GCA_001185155.1 Zostera marina
ATGCATACAAAAAAGATAATGGAAAGTGGCACATCCCCTTTGCGCCGTTTTCTATGACCTTAGATCAAAGAAAATTATTTTGCACAATATTGAAGTCAATTAGGGTTCCAGATGGATATTCTTCAAATATTTCAAGAAATGTGAATTCAAAAGACAAGAAGCTTATGCAACTTAAAAGTCATGATTGTCATATGTTAATGCAACAATTATTGTCTATTGCATTGAGAAATTCATGTTCCAAAGATGTTGTTCTTCGATAGTAGAATTATGCAACTACTTCCATGATTTGTACTCCAATACTCTGAATATCGATCATTTAAATCAAATGGAAAAGAAGATATCAATAACGTTATGCCAATTGGAACATATATTTCCACCATCTTTTTTCACAGTAATGGTTCATTTGTCAGTTCACCTTGCAACTGAGGCAAAAGTGGCAGGACCAGTGCATTATCGGTGGATGTATCCTATTGAAAGGTACTTGAAAACATTAAAAGGTTATGTTAGGAATAAAAGCCAATATACAGGAATTTGCAATGAATTTACAGGAATACTGGAATTTCAGTGGCACTGGAATTCTGGAATTTTTTTTTGCAAAAAAAACGGAATTTCCGTTATAAATTTTTTTTCCTCATTTGTAACGGAATTTGTAATGGAAATTCCGTTACAAATACCTAAAAATTTTGTAATGGATTTTTCGTTCCGTTAACTTTAACTTCAGAGTATCTGTAACGGATTTTTGTAACGGATTTTGGTATTTGTAACGGAAATTTTGTCTCGAACCAAAGTTAACGGAAATTTTGTCTCGAACCAAAGTTAACGGAATTTCCGTTAAAAATAGTATTTGTAACGGAAATTCCGTTAACTTTGCTCGTCCTAACTGCCTACTTTTTTTTGTAGTGATATCACACTTCGGGGGGGAGTATCACAAACTCTCCCGACACTTCTGTCGCTCCAGCCAGAAGTCGTCAAAAATTGAGCACGGTAAGATATGTCGTTTCGGTCAGATTTACCAAGGATCAATTTGAGCAAAGGAGAGGCATCAGGGAAGGTAAAATCACACGGTAAGTTCAATAAGTTAAATATGAGTTTTTGGACTGACCTAGTTGTTTTGCAGGATGTTTTCGTTTTTGCAGGAAAGGTTCTAATAGTGAACCAGACTCTGATAGTGAGTCAGACTCTAATAGTGAGTCGGTCTATCTCGTCGCTTTAGCCTTGATAGACCAGAGGTCATTTTGACGCTTCGGCCTTAATGATCTCAAGGGGGGAGTATTACAAGCTCTTCCCGGTACTTCTATCGTTTCGGCCAGAAGTCGTCGAAATCCAAGGGGAGAATCACAAGTTCTCCCGGCACTTCTATCGCTTCGGCCAGAAGCTGTCACATTTTTGAGCATGATAGATCTGTCGCTTCGGACAGATCAATCAAGGATTTATTGAGCATAAGGAGGAGCAGCATGAGAGGTAGCTCCACACGGCAAGGTCAGTAAATCAATAAATATATCCTTTAGACTGATATAGTTGTTTTGCAGGTTGTTTTTTGTTTTGCAGGCATGATTCTGTCGCTTCGGCCAGAATCAGACCAAGAATTATGTTGTCGCTTTGGCTTCAATAGTTCTTCAAACATTTGGAGATCATTTTGTCGCTTTGACCTTAATGATCTCGACCCATCTTGCGCTTCGGCCTATGGGGTAACCGTCGTTGCGGACGTAAAGTCGCTCTTGATCAGGGTGGACTATAAACATCAGTTCTGATAGTGAACTAGATTCTGTCGCTTCGGCCAGAATCAGATTCTAATAGTGAATCCACGCGATCTGTCGCTTCGGCCAGAACCCGATTCTGATAGTGAATCCACGCATTCTGTTGCTTCGGCCAGAATCAGATTCTAATAGTGAATCCACGAATTCTGTCGCTTCGGCCAGAATCCACACAGCAAAAGTCGCTCTTGATCTGAGTAGGACTATAAACATGTAGTTCCATTGGCCTGGAACTAGATTCTGATAGTGAATCAGTCCATCTGATAGTGCATGGACCACGCGGAGTCATTAATGTCGCTGTGAGCGCAATGACTCAATCTCATCTTGTCGTTTTTGCCTTGATGCGGATTACCTTGCTTGGGGGGATACTGGCGGTACACGGGTGTTTTTCCATGCTCTCTTCAGGGGGGAGTACTGGTGAGACATGCCTGATTACGTCAGTCACTCCCAGCAACGCCCTTCAACAAGGACTAGGGTTCCGTCGCTTTATGCCGGACCCCTGGAGAGTTCCACGAATTCGGAGGAAGTGTCTACGTCAAGTACTCAGGGCAACACCTGGGAGTCGCCGACTGGAACTACCAAGTCGCCGACTCCAGGGGTGAACCGCCGACTCTAGGCCTCGTGGTCAGTTCTGGTAGACTGCCAACTTGGCTCATGGAGAGTCGGCGACGGAACCTCTGGATCGGCGACTCCCATACCTGAATCACCGACTCCCAGCCGTTACTTGAGTGGGCCCCCGTCATTAAGGCACCCTTCAATAGGATCCCTTAATGGGGTGGGCCCCACGCTAATGAATGGGGAAACGTGCCCTAGGACCCTATAAAAGGAGTCCTTGGGGGTCCTCTACTCTCAGGTCATTCCCACTTGACACACACCAACTAGAGCAATACAAGGAGCCCGAATCGCCTACTCCCAAGCGAGTCACCGATTCCCCTCCCCTTCTGCAGGTACATTGACGTAAAGCGTGCGTCGTGGACTCCAAAGCCTCCGGCCCTCCTCGTAACCCCGCGAGCCTACTGGTAGCAGATTTCGTGCTTCATCAGCCTCTGAGGGAGCCTAGGGCCCAGACCGTCGGGGAGCAGAGTGAAGGTCAGCGCCCGGCGCGGACGGCGAGGCGTCGGAGAGACGCCCGACGAAGATCCGGCGACGTCCAACGACCAAACAATGCGCGCGGAACGGGGCGGCGGTGTCCAAGCGGGCCCACTGGCGGACCCGGCCAATAGGTCAAACGAAACAACGTAGCGGGCGAGCCCCCGCGTCGGCGAAGGGGGGGCCCGTGGCGGGGAGCAAGGGCAAAGCTCGAGAAGGGCCCGGGCAACGTCGGCAGAAGACGCCGAATAGCGCAAAGCTGCACCAACGTGCGAGGACGAAGTCAAAACACGAGAGAGAAAAGGCGAAGGAAAAACATTTACTAAAGCAAAGCAAGTATTACAATAGCCGGTGCCACGGCGGGAAAAAAAAACAACAAATAATAACAACAGAGTACGGGTACAAAAAAGAAGAAAGGGATCGCCGGGGCGTCCCGGACGCCGCCCCACGAAGGCAAACCCACCGCCCGAAAGGGCGTGGGAGCGGCCGCGGATAACTCTACGACGGGCCTAGCGGCCCGACCTTGGGGACCTCGACAGGAAGTGGCGCAGGTCAGAAGCCGGAAGGGACGAAGGCTTTCTCAAAGAATCGGCGCCCGACAGGCCAGCAGCAGCAACAACAGGAACGACAATCGTACCGTGCGCGCTGAAGGCACGCGAGGTACCAACGGAGCCCGAGACGGCTGCAGGAGCGGTGTCAGGTTAGGCGACAGTAGGATTGCTCACGAGAAGGTCGGAGCGGAGAGCCTGGGAGAGGCGACGATGGACGTCGATCAGCACAGCATTGAGACGTTGAGTCTCAGCCACGGCCACGCTATTGGGGACGCCAGCGGGCGACAACAGGCACATGGCCCAGGCGGCGTGCTGGAGTTGCACTTCACGGCCGTACTCCTCGAGGATGTCTTGAACACTCATTGCGAAGGAGGGATGGTGTGAGAAGTCGAAGAGGCGAGGAGGCTATTTATAGGAAGGAGAAGGAGGGCGGCTCGAACATCGAGGAGCTTTAAAGGAGGTGGTTGTAGGCGGGATGAGGACGGGCGGCCCCCGGGCCCGGGCCCATCGAGGAAGGGGGGAGTACTGTTGGTACCATGGACCGCGGACCGCGGCCCATGGACCGAACATGGCCTGTCGGCGGCCCGGGCGAACGGGCGGGCCCAACGTACGAGCCCACGAGGCCCAAGGACAGCAGTGGAAGGCTATAAATACCTCCCCTGGTCCAACAGGGGAGGGGGTTGATAATTCTGAGAGTGATACTTGTACTAGGTTGGACGGCGAGCTTACTTCGGTGAGCCCACACACCAACAATAACGATATAATATTATATTATTAAAATTAAGATAAACTACGAAACCAGCAGCCTGCTGTCACTACAAAATAACAGTCTTTTTCTAACGGGCAATTATTGACGACTAGATTATTAATGTTTTTACGTTAATACTTACGACAACTGACTTAGTCGTCGGTAATCAAGAGGAGTTTTGAAAACTATTTTTTCTTTTAAAAAGAGAATTTTTTTACGGTAACATAGTATTCTAATAGCCATCTCAAATCCAATCAGTCAATCATCATCATTCATACACACCCGTATATCATCTCTTAATTACTGTAATTTAATTATAGTAAGAAATCACTAGGATAACATATGAGTTACCAATAGTAAAACCTGGCCTTGCTGCCCACCGAGTCACTCACCTTCCGCATCACTTTACCAGTGCTCACCTACAGATCTCTCGCCATGCCCCGATCATCCTAGCTCCTCCTTGCCCTAATTGTCCTCTCTCTTTCACTTTAATTTTTTCTTTCTTTTATATTTTCTTTTTTATTTTCATTTTTTTTATTGTATAGTATTTTCGCCATTTTAATTTTTAAACCTAATCGGAGTTCTACCCCTTAATCGTGTTATTTCCAAAACCAGTTATTACACCTTCCGAGCACTAACCATTCTTCGATCAATCATGCTACTTATCTTTTTTAATGAATTAATCTTCCATGATCGATGATGATGATATATGTATAAGAATACATGAAAATCTAGGGTAAAATAAGCAATTATCCCACAAAACTAAATCCATGACCTAAATGAAATAAAACTAAACCAAGGGTTATGACAAAACAGATTTAACTGTTTTGTTTATAACTTGAAAGGGGTTTTTTATAAATGTTTCAATAAAATCGTTAATTGGACTAGAATGCAATTAAAAGAAATAACAGGTTATTACAAAATAAGTTGTTTAACTTGAATAAACTGACACATGGGTCAACTCGTAAAATCTCCAGTTATTTAATAGTCTAAGGGCTATTAAATAAAACTCTCAAACTTAAGTCAAGGACTAATTTGTTATTACTAATAAGTTTGTATGTGTGCAGCAATTATCACAATTCAACTTTAAGCGGATCCGGGTCAAGAAGCAATCAAACCAGAATCCGGAATCCGATAAAATTATTAGTTTAGAATTTGTTGTAATTAGTTAGTGTGATTAACTGTAAAACAAGTATAAATAACTGGAGAGTTTGTATTAATGATTATCAAGTTTTAAAAAATTAAAACTAAAACATTTCCTTTTTTCCCCCTTTCTTTCTTTCTTTCTTTCTTCTCTCCAGCCCAACGGTTATTTCCGTTTTTTCCCAAATCGATTTGGGCGGAAAACCCTAAGGCGATTCCGGCAGGCTGCTCACTCAGACGCTCGCCGGACTCCAGAAGTCGTCCCCTTGACGTCGCCTCTTCCTTCCACACTGGTTTTTAAGAATATGTAGAGTAACGTAGACGATCGACAAAGGAGGGGCAATATTGATCGAGGAAGAACTTGGCATTGCCGGAGAAGCAACGATTCCAAGAAAGACACACCCTCTGTAGCGGTATTACGCTAACTCCGGCGATCGTTGGAGGGATTTAGAAAAAATAACTATATTTAGAAGAAAAAGTAAAATACTAAAAACATAAGGGGTATGCATGTAATTTTGGTAAATAACCGTAAGGGGTATGCATGTAATTTTGGTAAATAACCGCTAGGTATGCATGTAATTTTGGTAAATAATCGCCAAGGGTATGCATGTGATTTTGGTATAAAAAAGGAGAATATTTTATAAGTGAGGAAAATATTTTAATTTTCTCTTCTCCTTCACGCGATTGTACTTCTCAAATGGTACAGTAGTCTTCGAGGTTCACTGGCGAACGTCGAGGCCTCTTTGTGGGCAACTTCTCCGCATCAATCTCCTCCTCCTCCAGAACTTGTTCGTCCTCGAACTGGACCAGATCGTCGGGAAACGTCGGTGTTGCTGGTGTGTCTCCTTCTATAAATTCTCTGAGCAGAGAAATGTAAAATACGTTGTGAATCTTTTCTCTTGTCGGTAAGTTCAAGCGGTAGGCGACTTCTTCTATTTTTTCAGATATTGTATACGATCTGAAATACCTTCGCTCAAGCTTGTTCTACTTCCTCTTAGCTAGAGTATTTTGACGGTATTTCTGAAGTTTTACCAGGACCTTGTCACCTACGTTGAAGTTATGCTCCTTTCTGCCTTTATCCGTAAATGTCTTCATTCGTTCTCTTGCCTTCAGTAAATTGTCATTGCGATCTTAATTAATTCCTCCTGAATCTGTATCAAACAGTGTTACTCCGGTTGCCGAGTGTTTGCATGTGTTATACCAGAATTCAACAATGTATAGAAACTTTGACTAGTCTTGCGGTGTGTAGATCGAAACAATGTGTTATATATACCATCACAAAGCAGCGTAAGTACTGTTGTAAGCAACGATTCACGACCTCAGACTGCCCGTCTGTTTGGGGGTGGTATGCCGAGCTTCGAAGTAATTTAGTACCGTTGTGCTTAAATACACTTTTTCAGAAGTTGTTTAGATAGTAGCGTTCTGGGAAATCCGTACAATCAGTGGCGAATGTAAGGGGGGCTTGGGGGGACTTGAGCCCCTCCCCCCAAAAAATATATATACATATACCCCCAACAAGTCAACAAACCATTTAAAACTTATAATAATTTTAAATATTTTATTTTTATAAACTTTAAAGTAAACTGTAATTTTGTTTATAAATCATAATCCCATTAATAATTAATTTATTACTATTTAACTATTTAATATTTACCACAATTATCAATAATTTATTACTATTTAATATTTACCCTCAATTATCAATTACCCGTTCAGCTATGCATAGAGGGATTTTAAAATTTCGTTCTCTTCTTCTCTTCTCTGTCTCCATCCATTCTTTTTTTTGTCTCCACTCTCCACAGGTCGATCAGGATCACAACTCCACACCTTCATTCATTTAATTATTAACTTTTCTTTCTCCACTTCACGTGAGTCTATGACACAGCTACACACAAAGGTATCCACATTCCTTATTATTGGAAAGGAAGAAGAAGAAGCTCATTGGGTGGAAGAAGGTTGAATGCTCGAATATTATTTTACTCATTGAGTCTATCATATTTATACAAAGTATTGTAACAACTTATTATAACTACTATCAGAAACCAACTAACAAAGTTAGTTGATTTCTTGCTTCAATACGCCCCCTCAAACTGGTGGGCATTGTCCAACAAGTTTGCTGATCCATTGTTGAAATAACTTTGGTGATAGTGGTTTAGTTAACAAATCCGCTAATTGTTTGTTGCCAGCTATATGCTTAACTTTGATGATCCCTTCTTCCGATTTCTCCCTAACAAAATGAAAATCCATGGCGACATGTTTCATTTTGCTATGGCAAATGGGATTATTTGCTATGAAACTTGCGCCTTGATTGTCGCTTAACACGTTTATCGGTAATGGAACTTGGATTCCTAATTTAGATAGTAGCGAACGAACCCCTTCGGTCTCCTCAACCGTTGTTTAATGTGATGCCAAGCGTCTGAGTTCCCGTAAGATATCGGAGTAGCCTTTTCGCAGGCGCCAATATGGCCGAGCGCGATGCTCGCCGCGGACTGCGCCCCCAAAGACCTTATAAAAGGGGTCCAAAGGGGTTAGTCCAAGGCAGATGAGAAGTTACATTTCAACCAGAGCACATTCGGAGAGGAATCGCCGATTCCCACACCTGAATCGTCAATTCCCCTCTTACAGGATTTGACGTAGAGCGAACGTCGTGGACTCCAAAGCCTCTGACACCTCCTCGTGCCGCCGCGAGCCCCTGATAGAAGATTCCATGCTTCATCAAAAACCAATTGATGAAACAAGGACTGAATTTGAAGATTGGGAGATGGTCAATGGGCTTGTACTCTCATGGATCATCGATGGAGTAAGCCCCCAAATAGCTTCCACCCTGATCCACACAGAGACTGCATATGAAGCTTGGGCAGAGCTTCAAGAAAGATACTAACAGAAGAATGCCCCTAAAACTAGTCAATTAAGGTACGAGATTAATACCTTAACTCAAACAAATGATTCTGTTTTCATTTATTTTGATAAATTCAAATACTTATGGGATTAGTACATAGAAATTGAGAAGTCCGAGTGTAAATTTTGCACAACATGTGCACCAATTTACACAAAGAAAATACTCTGAACAATGACTCAAGGCAATCAAATAATAACTTAAAACAAAGTTTTCTTGAATTTACAAAACAAAACAGAATAGACACCAACCAGCCAGAGATTATTCCAAAATAAAATGTTCTGGACAGGGGTGTTAAAACAGGAAACAAAGAATTTTCCCAAAATGAAAAAAAATCAAATAAAGAACTAGTTTGTATGACAGAAAAATAATAAAACCAAAGCAATTTCAAGATTATTATCTTGAAAATGAAAAAGACTTCCATGAGTCAAGATATCCCATAAGCAATCATGTATCCTATCATAGGACAAGCAAACAACAAAAATATTTTTTGAAATAAATAACAATACATGATGAGCCTAACTCTTTTAATGAAGCTTCAAAAGACCCAAATTGGGTTGAAGCAATGCAAAAAGAGATGAAAGCCCTCATGGAAAATAACACATGGACTCTAGCCAATCTCCCAAAAGATAGGAAATCCATAGGGTCAAAATGGATCTATAAAATAAAATATAAATCAAATGGTGATATAGAGAGGTATAAAGCAAGGCTAGTAGTCAAAGACTTTACCCAAAAAGAGGGTTTTGATTTTTTTGAAACCTTTGCACCAGTGGTCAAAATGGTCACAATTAAAACAATCATAACTGTGGCAGCTATGAAAAATTGAAATTTATATCAATTAGATGTTAATAATGTTTTTCTTCATGGTGTTTTAAATGAAGAGGTGTATCTAAGACCACCTCAAGGCCTTCTAAAAGAAGGAAATGAAAGGGTGTGTAAACTTAACAAATCACTTTATGGGCTAAAGCAAGCCTCAAGGAATTGGTTTGAGAAATTAAGAGGAGCTCTAATTGAACTTGGTTTTAGCCAAATCAAGTCACAGATTATTCCTTGTTTATAAGAGAAAAAAATCAAAATTTAATGTATCTCATTGTGTATGTAGATGACATTATAATAACAGGGAGTAATGAACTTGAAATTGGAATAGTCAAAGTTCAATTAGAAAACCAATTTAAATTGAAAGATCTAGAAAGACTAGATTATTTTTTGTAGCATTGAGGTCTCATATTCTGAAAAAGGAATATACATTTCACAAAGAAAATATGTCTTGGGCATTCTAGAGGAATGTGTGCTCTCAGGAGCAAAACCATCTCTAATACCTATGGAAAGACATATAGAATTTAAAAATGATAAATCACTAAAAATCCAAAACCCAACCTTCTATAGGAAGATAGTAGGGAAACTAATATACCTAAACATAACTAGACCAGATCTTAGCTTTCCAGTGAATTGGCTAAGTCAATTCATGCATGAGCCAAAAGAGGTGTATCTCCAAGCTTTATTCAAGCTAGTCAGATGCATAAAAAATGCACCTAGTCAAGGGTTGATATATGACAAAACACATAATATGGCCTTACAAGCATACTGTGATGCTGATTGGGTATCTTGTCAAATAAGTAGAAAATCACTAACAGGGTTTTGTATAATGCTAAGAGATTCATTAATTTCATGGAAAACCAAGAAACAAGCCACAGTAGTAAGGTCTTCTTGTGAGGCTGAGTACAGAGCAATAGCTCAAAATGCATGTGAAACCACATGGATTTATCAACTAATGGATGAACTAAAAATTAAAGTTAAAACACCAACTGAAGTCTATTGTGAAAATAAATCTGCCATATATTTGGTAAATAACACAATTTTACATGAAAGAAGTAAACATATAGAAATAGATTGTCATTTCATTAGAAAAATGATAAACCAAGGAAAAATATTCATAAAACAAGTAGGTATTAAGTTCCAATTAGCTGACTTCTTAACCAAAGCTCTAGGTGAAAAAGAGATCACAAATTCCCATTTCAAGCTTGGAATACACAATATCTATTCCAAGGCTTAAGGGGGAGTAAAGGAATTATTTGAGAAGCCTTAATAAAGCTGATTACTAATTAAGTGAACTTAGGAATTATTAAGTTTAGTTCTGTAAATAAACAGAAACATAAACAAAACTATTGATCAACAAGCATCTCAATTATAATTCAGTATAGGATGATGAATCAAATAAACAACACTTAAAATACTTTTAACTAATTGTCTTTTAAGTTTTCACTATGCAGATAATTTAGCCAAGACACATAGAAAACAAATTATTAAAGTCGAAGGTTAAGTCTCCAAATGTTTCAGTAAAAGAGAGATGGGCCAATTCATTTATTTCAACTAAGTGGGCCAAGCCCTTCTATTTGTTTCAATTAGTTAAATATGTAAAAGTAGATTACTTATAAATAAACAGTGTGTAATTAAGTTTTAATTAATACAAACTGATTACTCTCTAAGCTACACTCGTACAAACGGTAACAAGTTAACTATTGCTACAGGGAAAGACCTAAGTTCTTCCTCCTTTCTGTTGCGACCAATGCACCCTGCTATCTCCGGTGAAGTGAAGCTCCAATAAGCTCAGCGTCGTCGTCGCAACATCGTCTACACCTGTTAACATATGCGACTTTTGGAAAAGTCGAGCTCTGGAAAAGTCGACCTCTAGGAAAGTCGATCCCAGAAAGTCGACCTGAGACCAGATCTGGTCAGTTAGGCAGTTAGGCGGTTACGGTTCAAATGATCAGATTGCCCCCATAAAAAGTCTTATAAATAGGGAGCACCTCTCACTCATTTGGACAGGTCATTCGGATTGGAGAAGTCCCAGCAAAGCAGAGCTCTGACTAACTGAGTCTCGGTCTGATTTCCCTACGGAGTTCCCCGTCTGGCGCTTGTTCGAAGCATCGTCGAGCACTGGTCAGGTTCCACCCTCATCAGTTGGCGTCGTCTATGATTCAAAGATACTCACGATAAAAGCTTCTCAACTTTTGGAAAAAAGGGTTTGACTTTTTTCCAAGTCGTCAGCCTGGGAGCCGTGTCTGGAAATCACTCCATTGAAGGTCGACTTTCCTGAAAAAAGGGTTCGACTTTTTTTTAGCAAAGTCGACTTCTGCGACTTCCTCAGAAGTTAACTGCTTCTTCAGTTGAATTCTAATTTGGAATCGACTTTTTCAAGGTTTAGAATTCGACTTTCTTCAAAAAGTCGAATTCCTTAAATTTCAGCCAAAGCCTCGTCCAGGAATCGTCTTTTCACACAAGTCGACTTTTCTCCAAAGAATGGAGGTCGACTTTTCTTTAAAGAATGGAGGTTGACTCTCTCCAAAGAATGGAGCTAGACTTTTCTCCAAGGAATGGAGCTAGACTTTTCGAAGTCGACTTTTCTCCAAAGAATGAAGCTAGACTTTTTGAAGTCGACTTTTCTCCAAAGAATTGAGCTAGACTTTTTGAAGTTGACTTTTCTCCAAAGAAATTAAGAAATCAGGTAGACGTACTTATGTTAAAGGAATGAAGCTCGACTTTTCCGAAGGAGCTCAATCTTTTTTCTTTTTTAGAAATGGTAAGGATATTTCTTTAAAAAAATAGTATGGGGATTTTGGCCATTTATGCCTTTTTCCCAAACCATATTCCTCATACCCAAGGCTAGGAAGGGACTTTGGACCTGAAATTTTGTCAAGTGATAAATAAAAAGAGTATGAACAGACCTATGAGGTGCAGGTCTCTGGTTCGTAAACGAGTCATCCCAGATGGACGCTCAGACATATACTCCTAAAACAGATCCAAATTTGCTGCGAAATTGGAAAAAATTCAGAGATTTTTTTTGCTATCTCACAATTTTTCCAAATGAAAGTAGACTTCAAAAGAGGCCTAATAATGCGATTTAGGTTTTTTTTTCCTCTAGTCGCATGAGGTCATAATAGGTATACACTTCGGATTTTCATAAGTGACCATACCTTAATCAAAGTTCGACATTTTGACTGCTGGCCAATGCTCGAGGATGACACTTTGACCTCTGGTCAAAATTCAAGACCGGCATTTGGACCACCAGGTTAAACTTTCAGGTCAACATTGTGACTGATGGTCAACGTTCGAGTTCGACATTTTTACTTCTGGTCAAAATTCAAGACCGGCATTTCGACCACCAGGTCAGATAAATAGTTTCATTCCGTATGGGGAAAATAAGACTAATGAGTAGTCTCCTCAAGCTATTTCCTAAACCAAAAAGAATATTTTTGTTACGTGCAATACCAACAAACAGTCTTGGTGTTTACATAAAACTGGCCCAACAGGTTATTCAAACTATTAAGGTGGGATAAAATGACAGAAATCATTCATAAAAAGAACTTTTCTCAAAAACCACAGTAGTAAGGTAGAATAAGAGAATGCAAATAGACCTCTTCTCCAGGGATAGATTAATATCGTAGTCAACACTGCATTCATTATAAAAGGTGAAGGGTAAAACAAATCCAGTACCCTCTAGTAAAATAATTGGCTTTTATCAATCACAAGGCCCTACAGTTAAACAATTACAGATACATGGATCCAATAAGTTGACCTAGGGAAGTAAAGACCATGTCAGTTTCAAAAAATAGGGTCCATAGACACACGTAGATTGGTACGTGGTACAATTTTCATAAGGGGTGGTGAGAATAGGACAGAGATGATGTTAGATTCTTCATAGTTCTCAACAAACACCCACTACTATATTAATATTATCACATAACAAGGATGATAGTATGGACAAATGTTTCATACAGAGATAAACATCTAGGGCTAAATATCTCGTTCTTCAGAAAAGTGGTACTAGTAACTTAATGGTGCTTTCCAATTCTTAGCATCCAATGTTTATAAGTTCCTAAAAATGAATAATAAAGTACAATCCCAAGAAGGCACTCAAAGAATTGGTCTAAAATTTTGTTGGTATACTAAACCTCCATGTCGTCTTACAATGTGCATACAGAGGATGGAATTAAGGATCACGTGCCAAAAGTTGTAGGCAAGAATCCTGACATTTTAAGGGGGATAGGATGTATTAATTGGGCAAGTCCATAGAATAGATGGGCAAAAACACTTATGACCCAGATCTGAAAGAAATACAATCCTTTGGTGGTGTAAAGCCTGTCAAATTCACGATACTCAAAGAAATGCCCCCACATCCTCAGCCAATGTACGAGGGGGCTAGACATTTAGACCAACGGTTTGAAAATCGTAATTCTAGATTTTAACCAAGATTGGTAGTCCCTTTTTTAATATGGAGGTTAAAAATTGTTTGACTATCCCCACCATCAACAGGTCAGGCCAAATTTATATTTGTCGCCCAAGACTGTTTAATAAAATGGGTTGAAACCTTAGCGGTACCCAAGATTATGCACAACATGGCAAGTAAAACTTATATTCAAGTGCATTAGGTACATATTCAATATCCCTATACATATAGTGATGGATAATGGGACAAAGTTTAATAGTGGGGAGTTTACGTGATTGTGCGACGACATTGACAAAAAGATCAATTTCTCATCGGTATACCGGCCACAAGGAAATGGACAAATAGAGGTCAAGAACAGGGCTATTGTTCAGGAACTGAACAAGAAAGTCGAACAAGCCAACAGTTATTGGGCCAACCTAATCCCACAGATCTTATGGGCCTACAGAACCACCGAGAAGACACCCACTGACAAAACCCCTTTCTCACTGACATACAGGATGGAATAACTCATACAACAGAACTTAAGGTTTCAAAAATGAGGTTCTAACATATGACATGAATGAAAACATGAGATCATGTGTCACAACCCTAGACTTGGTAGAAGAGTTACGAGATAATGCACAATTAAAGAATGCTGCTTACAAATAAAATATAAAAGAATTATCACGATCAGAGTATCAAAAATAAAGAAACAAAAAGGGGAAGTATGGTCGTGACAAATACAATTGTCATTCCAACAGAATGTGATTTTATGGATCTGATACACCCTTATATTCCAGAAATTTGGGTCTGGATATTTCTCTTTATTTTTTTTTGTTCAATTGTAATCTCCTTACCTACCATTTCTTTTTATGTGATTCTCCATGACGAGAATCCCTACCTGTACTATCTTTCCTATGGTCACCTTCCCTTGAAGCTCCCTGATCATTTTAAATAAATGATCTTTCCCTTCTCTCCTCGAAATCATTGCATCTCGATCCTTCTCCTTTCCCCCTCTTCTGACCTCCAACCTAAAGGAATTAGTGAAACAATAATTGAAATCAGAAAACAGAGTGGGCGTTATTCTGTTTTCTTGTAGTGCTCCTTAGCTTCTATTGATTCTACCGTCCCCATCTTCTCTCCCTCGTCTTGCTTTTTCACCTCCTCCTTTTCTAAATCCTCCCCATTTAATTCACCTCTATGTTCCCATCTCTCCTAGATTTTTTCATGGCTTCCCTTTCCCTCTGTTTGCCGGACGTCGATGTTGTTGGGCATATCGAGTTCACCAGTGTTGGAGCCCATCGGGTTAAGTAGCAAGAGTCAAGTTCAAAAGCAAGGCGGTATGCACCGGCCTTATGAGCATAATTAAGTTTGAATTTAGTAACTAGTCTTTTTTGTTACATGTATATTTACTAAGTCAGACAGTTAAGTAGTGGTTGTGTACTTTATATCTCCTTTAAGGATTTTTTTCTTTCGATATTTACATGTTTGACATTGTCAGTTTCGCCAAACAGACAGCCGTTACTGAATTTCTTAATATCACGGTTGTTACTGAATTCCATGTATTCTATTTTTCAGAAGAAAAATAATTTAGCAATAGCTTGATGCAATTGGTGGAATTAAATAAATAATATATTTTAAATCAATTTATTTGTTGAAAATCATTTTTTTTTACTAATTAAATCTGGAGTGGGTTGTATGTATGTCTATAAATTGAGAGCTGCCGGAGTGCACAGATACACAATACATTTCATTACTTACCAATCAGACCAAACATATCTCGATCGTGTTCTTCTTTTCCCATCATTCCATAGCAATTTTCAGGTATTTTAATTTGGAAAATAGCTTATTTCCCTTCCTGTCGACCAAATCCTGATCGAATCCGAAGTTTCATTTGTTCCGTCTTTGCTCTTCTTGTTTTTTTGATTGGAATTTTTCGCACGATAATTCGTTAGCTACGTACAGATTGTGTTTTCACCTTAATCGACGATTTTTTTAATTTGATTTTTCTAAATGTTTTGTTAGTTTTTTTTATTGGCTGTCTGGCGATTTTTTGTATTAATCGAATCCGTACGGTATTTTCGCGATCTTGTTCATTTGATTTTTCCTAATATTTTGGAAGTTTTATTTTAATTTTGATTGGCCGTCTGGACGATTTTTCCCCTTAATCGAATACGGTATTTTTGCGATTTTTTTCATTTGATTTTGCCTAATGTTTTGGAAGTTTTATTTTAATTTTGATCGACAAGATTGAAGATTTTCCGCTTTCGATTATGTAAGGTATTTTCACGATCTTGTTCATTTGATTTTTCCTAATGTTTTGTAAGTTTTATTTTAATTTTGTTTGACCGGTTTGGAATTTTTTCGTCTTTCTATGGTATTTTCGCGATCTTGTTCATTGGATTTTTCCTAATGTTTTGGAAGTTATATTTTAATTTTGATTGATTGGTTTGAAAATTTTCCGCCTTCTATGGTATTTTCGCGATCTTGTTCATTAGATTTTTTTTGATGTTTTTTTTAATTTTGATTGGCCGGCTGGGTGATTTTTCGCCTTAATCGGAAAACCTATGGTTTCTGTGATTTTTTTCATTTGATTTTACCTAATGTTTCGGAAGGTTATATTTTAATTTTGTTTGGCAGGCTGGGTGATTTTTCACTTTAATCGAATACCTACGGTTTTTGCGATTTTTTTCATTTGATTTTTCTTAATGTTTCGGAAGTTTTATTTTAATTTTGATTGTCGGTTTTGGAAATTTTCCGCCTTATTGTATTTTTGCGATCTTGTTCATTTGATTTTTCCTAATGTTTCGGAAATTTTATTTTAATTTCGATTGCCTCATGGACTTGCCGAACTTTCGCCTTAATCGATTACCAACGGTATTTTTACGATTTTTTTCATTTGATTTCCCTAACGCTTTTCGAAGTTTTATTTTAATTTACGACCGGCGCCGTTAGAGATTTTTCGCCTTCGATCACCTACCTTATTTTTACAATTTTTTCATTTGATTTTTTTCCTAATGTTTCTGAAATTAATTAATTACAATTTTTTGTGTTTTAATTTCAGAAAATCAACATCAATGGCCGGATTAAATGATAACGCTTCGACACCACCACAATCTCAGCCATTGAATTCCCAAGAGACGTCTGTAAGTGAATGGTGGAGAGGTCTGAATATAAGAAAACCTCTCAATGAATCGCTATGGCCTCTACCCGTTGCACAATTCGGGTCATATGGGTATCAGAACCCGTCGAATACATTATCATACCCGCAACTTAACCTCAGCAACCCGCCGCCTGTCCCCCATCCGAGAGATAGGGGAAACACTGTCATATCTGAGCCGCAAATCTCCTGTCTTCCTCCTGCTCTGGCCAACTACAAACTTGTTGTTACAGACAAGAATGTCTTCATGACCACTCTCAAGAAACACCATCATGATATGAAGAAAAAACTCATGTAAGTATCAATCATTCATTCAATCAATCAATCAAAATTATAGTTAAATTTGTTAATTCAACTGTTTCCAACAGTATTCCCAAGGTTGGTTGTTTTCCTCTTGACCTCCACAAGCTCTTCGTTGCTGTTACCTCTCACGGCGGCGTAAAGAAGGTAGGGTAAACGTTGCTGTTGATCGACATTTTTTCTCTCTCTCTCCATGCATGGAAGTCATTGGTGTTTCTTTCTACCTACAGGTGACGAGGGAGAGAAAATGGATCAAAGTTGGCCATTTTTTCAATTTCCCAAGAGGTTCAATGAATGCTCCTTATATTCTTCGTATTCATTACGAGGCGATTCTGCAAACATATGAATATGCTTATTTTCTACCGGCGGATCGTCAAATTGTGGAGGAGGTGACTCGTAAAACGATGGCGAATAAGGTTAAGACTTTATTAAAGTCCGGTACCATGCAAATGTCATTACCGATGCCGTCGTCGACGATAAATTTCGAAACAGGAACATCTTCTAGTTCTTCACTGATCAATCGAATTCCATCTGGAAAAAATGACTACTGTGCAATTCAAACTGGATTTCGTATTACACAATATGATTTTTCTGTAAGTTTTTTGTTTTTTTGTTTTTAATCCCACCCAAGATTCAATTTTTAATCCAATCTTCTTATTTTTTTCAGCACTTAAAGTTGAAAGGCAAAATGGATAATTCAGAATCTTTACCGCCACCGCCACCTCCACCTCCACCGCCTCCTGCACCAACAGCAGTACAGGTTGATGTTCCTGCTGCTGATGATAATGATGATGATTTTCCTTGGGCTGATGTTTCAATCGCTGAGCTTCTTGGTGATGATTTTGATGTTCCGGCAGAAGAGGGTAACAGCTCCAATCCAATGGATTTCGGATTCGATAACCTCTTCGACGATGACTGGCTCCGGTCAATTCAGTTTGACAATCATTTGCCGGACGATCATGATGGTGATGATTTGATAGAATTTGACAGTCTCTTCAATTTTTGAGTTAATTGTATTCGATTTTTTTAGATGTTTCTTTATATAAATCTAAAAGTTTCAAATTAAACGTCAAACAGAACTGATTAGAAATATATATCACATTGATCAAAATCAAAAACAGTTCCTTAAAGACTTCTTCTTCGTCAACTCCGTCAGAGGTTTATCAGTAAACCTGATGAGATTGTAAGCAAACGCACCAAGAACCGCACCTATGGTCGGTCCAAATATGTAAATCCAAATCCCTCGGTAATTGTTCATCACAATGGAGGGTCCTAATGATCTCGCCGGATTCATCGATGCTCCAGAAACTTGTCTGCGTGCAGATCATCCATGCATTAAGAGCTAGAAAATTATACAAAAACACATAAGCTGATGATTCCAGATAGAATCACGTACTCAGCAATAAAGACATTCAACGTGATCGTCGATCCTATCACCACTCCGGCGAATTGTCTCATGGCTCTGGTATCGGTGGCGATGGCTGATATAACAAACATCAAGAGAAACGATATGATTATCTCGAAAACAAAAGACTGAAAGCTCGAACCAACGGGAACTGTTCCGTAGAAATGCCGCCGATCTGGCCGTAGAAGCAAGGAAAGTGTTCCAGATGCAAGCAAAGAACCGACCAACTGGGCGATGATGTAAAAGACTGCATCTTTGAACGGGAACCGACCCAACAATGTGAAGGAGATTGTGACGGCGGGATTGAGATGTGCACTGGAGATGTGTCCCACCGCATAAATCATCACCATGACGATCAAACCCCAAGTAAAACAGATACCTGGAAATGACACAGATCCATACATCTTGTCAAGTACCACCGACCCACATCCCGCAAATATCAGAAAATACGTTCCGATCAGCTCAGCTATCACCTGTAAACCACTAAACCCCACATCCATCAAGAAATCAACCAATTAATCATTTGTTTAAGAAATAATCACTCACGGCGGACCTTTTGCAGGAGTTGAACCGTGGAAGGTGAGTTGCTGAAACTGATCTGCTTGCCGTCGTCTTCAATCTCGATCTCGATCTTTTCTTCCACGATGCAGTCATCTGATTTCGAACCCATCTTCTAATAAATGTGTTATATTTAATGGGTTCTGGTTCTATTATATTTATAGAGAATTCCATTGTTTGTGGGAATATGAGTGCCGATGACCTCAGTGATGATGCTGTGTCAAGTCCAATTTTCTAGGATGTTTCATGGAATTCATCGATCTTGGAATTGGATCTACTCTTGAAAACAGATTTTGAGAGTTCTGGGTTTTATTCTTGCTATGTAGGTAATTTTTATTTAATTTTCACTACGATTTAATCGGTGATATATTATGTGACTCTAGTATATTAGTCAGAGGTAAAATTAATGTATCCAATAAAAAAAACATCTTTCTATTAGAAAAAAGTATATAAGTAATTTTAACACAAGGAGATTAGATCAACTGCTCATGGTAATTTTTAAGATTGCTGAAAGTTTAGGATTTTATTCTCGCTTTATACGTAATTTTTATTTAATTTTCACTACGATCGATGTAACCAATGATATATTATATGGCTCTAGTGTATATCACTTAGAGGCATGTCTAGTAGAAAGGTATCCTTTGTTATAAAAAAAATAAACAACGATCATTCATCCTTTGTTATAAATAAAAAGTATCCTCTGATCTCTATTATAAAAAAAAAAGTAACAATCATTCATCCTCTCTGTTATAAAAAAAATCCTCTGTTATAAAAAAAAAAGTAACAAGCATCCATCATCTGTTATTTGAAAAAGTATCTTCTTTTATAAAAAACATCTTTCTACTACTAAAAAAAGTATTCGCTGTAAATTTCGATTACAATATAACCGATAATATATTCTATGATTTTGTATACTATCGGGAGATTAAATATTTTTACACAGGGGGAGATTAGATCAATTGCTCACGGTAATTTTTAAGATTGCTGAAAGTTCAAGGTTTTATTTTCGCTTTGTACGTAACTTTTATTTAATTTTTACTACGATGTAACTGGTGATATATTATTTGGTTCTAGTATATCACAGAGGTATGACTTTCTACTAGTAGAAATATATCCTTTGTTATAAAAAATAAGTAACAATCATTCATCCCCGGTTATAAATAAAAAGTATCATCTGTTATAAAAAAAAAGTAAGAATCCTTCATACTCTGTTATAAAAAGTATCATCTGTTATAAAAAAACATCTTTCTACTAGTAAAAAAAGTATCCTCTGTAAATTTTGATTACGATATAACCGATAATATATTATATGATTTGTATACTATATTACTATCGGGAGGTTAAACATTTTTACACGGGGAGATTAGATGATCAACTGTTCACGGTAATTTTTAAGATTGTTGAGAGTCATTCAAGGTTTTATTCTTGTTTTTTATGTAATTTTTATTTAATTTTCACTACGATATAACCGGTGATAACTCTAGTATATCACCTAGAGGTACGTATTTCTACGTATTATAAAAAAAAGTAATAATCATTCATCCTCTTTTATCAAAAAAAAGTATCCCCTGTTATAAAAAAAATAACAATCATTCGCATCTTCTTTTATAATAAAAAGTATCATCTGTTATAAAAAAAAAACATCTTTTTACTAGTAAAAAAAGTATCCTCTTAAATTTTAATTATGATATAACCGATAATATATTATCGGAAGTTAAACGGTTTTACATAGGGATATTAGATCAACTGCTCAAGATAATTTTTAAGATTGCTGGGAGTTCAAGGTAGTTCTATTCTCTTTTTGTACGTAATTCTTATTTAATTTTTATTACGATGTAAATGGTGATATATTATATATGTCTGCCTCTATTATTTTACTCGGAGGTATGACTTTCTACTAGTAGAAAGGTATCATCTGATATAAAAAATAAGTAACAATCATTCATAATTTCATCCTATGTTATAAAAAAAAAGTGAGAAAAGACAAATCACCTCAAGATTTCCTTCATATAAGGATCGACAAGCATATCCCGACATCTTTCTCTTTTTGGAAAAGAAAATCCATAAGATCTTCCATAACATATATTGTTAATACTTAATAGAGTATCATAAAAAGAAAGATGACTTTTTTTTTCAGTTTTTTAAAATAACTTCAACTTTATCTTTAGTTGAACTTATCTAAACATCTTAAATCAAAGGGATAATGATAAGTAAATGTTACAAAATCTAGTTGGTTTTATAGGTGGATTCAATTATAAAAACCATCTTTTTTTATTCTAGGAAGTAGAAATTATGCAACTTTTTTTTATTGATAACAGAGAATATCTCTTTGCAAGATATAAAAAATATATATATATACCTACGAATGATATATCAGAGTCACATAATATATTATCAGACAAATCGTAATTGAAATGTACATTCGAACCTTGAACTTCAGAAACCTTAAGAGTTAGAGTCACTGTGATCAGTTGAGTTAATCTATGTTACTCTTTGTAAGATTGTGGTGGATTATCCACCACAATGTTACTAAGCTTAATTAATGTGAGGGATTTAAAATTAAACCACTAGAAGTGAATACCATTTTAGAATTGAACCACAATCACCTTTGGCAATTATATGAATGGATGTTATGTGTCCACATATCGAGTTTGGGTATTTGATACATGAGTATTAGAACACATGGTGAGATGATGACAAAAGATCACAAAAAAGTTGAATTAGGCATAAAAGATCACAAAAATATTGAACTGGTCACCTTACTATTAAGGTTGCTGAGGTTTCAGAGTTTTAATCTTATTGTATACTTAATTTTCATTTAATTAATTTCAATTATGATGTAACTGGTAAAATATTATGTGATTTTGACATATCACCTGGAATAGGTCCAGCGGCGAATTAATGAATTTTTCTCCGAGAGGCTAATTTTAAATCATTTAACAAAATTTTAAAAAAAATTGAATTCAATTATTCTCGACAAAAAAAAATTGTGTCATATTTTAATATCGATATAAAATATCATCATTATTAACACTAGAAAATAAATCTTTTTCGATATATTTACTAAAATATCATTCAACTAATCATCATCCATCTATATAATTGCGATAACTTGATTTCATAAGATTCATTATCAGAAAAAAATTCCACTGAAACAATCGCAACTTTTAATTTACTTATATATTCTATCGCAATCCGAGATCGAAATATAATTTACTTAAATCTAATGACTCTCTAAATAGTCGTGGATATATTAGACAATGGTGTTGAAATTTGTTGATTTATTTTAGGTATTTTGATTATAAATGTGTTCATTTGATATCCATCTAAAATAAAAGAATCTAAATTAATAACAAGTTAAACAATAATGTTATAAGTCACATAAGTATTAACTATTTATTTAGTTATTAACAATACAACAATAAAGACACAAAAGAAAAATGTCAAACATAAAAAGAAATATTTTATTCAATAATAGCCACTGATTTTTTATTCATGGCTAAAGTCGTGACTATTTTAAAAATTTAACCACAGATTGACCAATTATTAATAACTTACATGGCTACATTCTTTTTATATCTTGGTTTTTTTTCTTTTAATTTCTTTTAATACGAGTTTATTAATAACAACATTGTTCTCCAGTTGCATTAGCTAGGATCAGTCGAGCCAAAGAGTTAACGACATAGTCACGCCAATTACAAGAGACTCGAATATTGAACACGTTGGCTATAACGCGACTGACAACAATACATAGATTTTTCTACTTTATTTAATGTCTTTTGGTGTTTAGATATTGTTTTTTATATTTTTGGATGTCATAGGTATGGTCATATGTATTTGGATATTGTTTTTTAAGTTTATACTTATGGATTGAAGGATTTGGATGTGTTTACCATATGGATTGATATATGGATGGATTGATATATGTATTTGGATTGATATATGGATGGATTGATATATGAATTGATATTTTTGAATGGATTTTAATTTCAGGTTATATATATGTTTAAGACCTTACATTATTGATATCTTTCACCATTTAAAATTTTCCTAATAAATTAAAAAATAATTAGACAACTGAAAGATTAGCCACTGATTTGGCCGTGACTTTTTACTTTTTTTACTGTTTTAAAAATTAGCCACGGTCATTAAATAAAATAGCCACTGATTTTTCCATGGTTAATTTTTAAAAAATTTAATCCGTTTACCGATTATCAAAAATAGCGTCTAAATTAAATAGCCGTGGATTGGGAGATTGAGATGGAGTTTGTATTTCATAAAATTGATTAAAAACCTAATTCCAATGAAACAATATTTATATTATTACACGATTTTAATTAAATGAAATTGCAGGGTCTCTTAATAAAAATTCCCACTAATAGAAAGGGGAAAATGTGATTTCATTCCAGCAGAAAATCCCTAGTCCAGCCGGGTTTCTTCTTCTCTCTAGTCGACCGGGTTCTTGCTATTGAACCGGGCTTGCTGTCGTTCAACTGTTCTGATTCGTCTTCTTCCCCAAAATCAGAGTTTAGGTCGTCGGCGATCTGTTAGATGCTCTGACGTCTCCGTGGAGGGTTTCATAGTCGATGTGCAGTGGTGTTCTTCCCGTACGTATCAGCTTATTACTGAATCATAAGATTAGGATGTTTAAGAACATCACACCCTCATTGGAAAATTCACTTACAGTGAATTATGTCAATAGAAATTCTTTTCAACAAAGGTATAATCCAAATTTCAGCAATTCCTTTCACTCTAACAAGAACAGTTCTGGTAATCAAAAATAAAATCAGGTCACTCCCTTCACTTTTTTGCTATGTCAAATATGTGAAAGAAGTGGCCACATTGCCTCAAATTGTTATAATAGGTTTAACAAAAAAATTAACAACAACCAGAAGCAAGCAAACCTAGCATTTGAGGAAGTAGAGTAGTTGAAGGAAGACTTCAGTCTTTGGCACCCTGACTCTGGGGCCAGCCCTCACATTACATCATACTTTAGCAATCTGAGCGTTGCAACGCCCTATGAAGGAGGAGACAAAGTCCACACTGCTGATGGTTCAGGTATATGGAAATAATAAATATTGGTTTTTCTAAATTTGATTGTGGGAAAAGAATCTTACATATAAAAGGATTTGCTACACATTCCTTTCACCTCTAAAAATTTATAATCAGATCACAAATTCTGCAAAGATAATGATGTTTGCAGAATTTGATGTCTTTAAGGTCTTAGTGAAAGATAGAAGCATAAAAGAGATACTGATGGAAGGGAAAGAAGCAAATGGATTGTACATATTTTCTATTCAGTGATCAAAATCCTCTATTCCACATCATGCATTTATCTACGAGAGAGCTTCATTGAACAAATGTGACTCCAGATGAGGGCATATAAACGACTTCCTCTTCCCCTTTTTCTTCATCCATTTCAAACTTTTCCTATTCGTTATCTTTACCATCTTTTTTAACTTCGTCCTCATATCTCACTTGTTCATGTGCGAATACAATCTCACCATCGATCGTTATCATCTCTAACATCAACAAATTCATCTACAACGTTTACATATATTTGAGGAGGTAATGTTATAATAGCGCTTCTTCATTTTCTAAATCATCAATAATTGTTGTTTCTTGCGTACAAATCATGGTCTGTCATTCTTTTTTTTCGTAGACATCTTAGGCAAATAACACACTTGATGTGCCTGATAAGCAAAAATAAATGGTTCGTTACAATTCAATCGATGTCTTGTGTTAACTTCGATGGTATAAAATCGATCAACTTTTATTCCCCATTAAGTATCATATATATCAATCAACCTTCAACATAACTGTTTGAATTCAATCTTCATAAAAATCAATTTCCAAAATCTTTTTCAAAATGCCATACCCATTAATATCATAGCCATTGACAGTGTTTCTTTTCAACATAACACCTGCATTTTTTGTTTTTTTAGAGTTATCGAGTGCGTCAATACTAAACCGATAATTATTAACAATATAATTCTAATAAACATATACTCTTTTACTAAATCCTCTAGATAAAATATACAAACGTTTATCATCGTGTTTATTTGCAGTCATTCGAATACGAAATCATTCAACAATCTTAGGTGGTCTCGTTGGTCGCTAAAGTTGGTCACAAAAGGTCTTCTTTCTTTTAGCGATACTTGATATACTGCAATGTAAATATCCAACATCTGAGAAAAAAATTCTTAGCTATAGTGTTTGCCTAAAAATTCAGATTCTATTTAGTAGTCTCAAGTTGTCATATACACAGATCATGCTGTGCATTGAAACACCTTTTTGCATAGAGAATATAAAAAATGATGTTGTAGTCGATCATCTATCTAGACACTACAAGAAATCCGACCTTGTATGGCGGGCTTTAGATGGCGGAAATCCGCCATCTAAAGTGATCCTCGGCGGAAATCCGCCATCTAAAGCCCGCCATCTTGAATTGGACACCGCCATTAAAACCCATAAACCGTCATTTAAAGACCGCCATCTATTATCCATTTGGTTTTCGGAATGGTCGACTCCCCATTTGGAATAGCACGACGCATGATGGATAATAATTTCTGAAAACTTTTATCACTCCAATGATTGTCGCACTTCAACTGATACAATTCTAAGATAAAAGATAGTTTGGAAAACTCAGTGCAACCTGGATATAACTGTTCTTCACCTTCTTTTAGACGGCGTAAGAACGAATCGTCATATCTCTGCTCTGGATCTTCGTCGACTGGATCTACATCGACTGGATCTTCATGGACAGGCTCGTATTCGAGAGGTTCTGTTTCGAGAAAATCTTCGTCGGCTATATTGTCAACTACATGTTCTCCGTAAACCGCACGAACCAATCCAATCATATCGTTACCAGTTTCCGCCACTGTTTCTTTTCGTTTCACTTTTTTCTCACCGTATCTACTCGGTAACTCTCCGTGACGCGTCCAAACATCGTAATGTTTCAACCAACCATTTATGAAAACATGTTTCCTCATCTCCTTTATAGGAATCACTTCACTATTCGTGCAGGACGAGCATGGACAAGGTAAATAACCTTCTGGGTGAGTCGAATTCGAAATGGCGAAATTAGTGAAAGCCGTTAACCCTTCGCCGTATTCTTTCGAAAATCGATCTAAACTCATCCAAGCTTTATCGGGTACTTTCATAACGTTCGACATTATCCTAAAAATTTAAATTTTTATCGAATTATAATTAATTAGATAAAAATTATTTGACTATTACAATATTAGTTATAGTTCAAATTTTTGGGAAAATCTAGCTAATTATTGAAATAGGTACGTAATCTAGCTAGTTCAATTTTTTATAGGCCGGTGATGGCTGAACCGGGAGATAAAACCGGAAAGCATCTTGGGGATTGGGTGGTAGAGCGGCCTCCGACGAGGTAATTGCTTCACTCTACGTGGCATTTCTTAAAATCTAAAAAAATATTAAATTAATTAATTTAATATTTTTTAAACAAAGAAATAATTAATTAATTAATCAATACATGAAAAATTAATGATTATTATTTCAATTTAAAATCATTTAATTTAATAATTATTCATTATGATTTCTATAATTACATGCAAATTATATTCATTAACATTTCAATTTAATAATTACTAATTAATTAACAAATTTTTAATTTCAGGCAAATTAATCATTAACATTTCAATTTAATAATTACTATTAACAAATAATTAGCAAATTAATAATTTTTATTTCAATTTAAAATCATTCAATTTCATAATTATTCATTAACATTTCTAATATTTCATGCAAATTAATTAATCATTATTAATTCAATTAAAAATCATTCAATTTAATTAAAAAATAATTAATTATTTTATGCAAATTAATAATTATTGATAAAATTTAAAATGATTCAATTTCATAATTATTAATTAACAATTTAATAATTTCATGCAAATTAATTATTATTGATAGCATTTAAAATCAGTCAATTTAATAATTACTAATTAACAAATTTATATTTACATGCATGCAAATTCATTAAATATTTTTAAAACAAAAAGATTAAAAAAAAAGTATAATTTTCATACCGCAATATAGCTTAATTCAATCCAAATTTATTGGATTCTTGATTTTTCAAAACCTACATCAAGTCAACAACACAATATTTTTTTAATTATTTCAACAAAATTATTATTTATTTAATTAAAAATAGTAAATCAAATAATTAATTTCATTATTTTTCAAAATATTTAAAAACAGTAAATTATTTATTTATTTCAAATTATTATTAATTCTTTAATTAAAAACAGTAAATAAAATAAAAAAATTTAAATTATTTTTAAAATTATTTTTTAATTTTTTAATTTCAAAACAGTAAATTATTTATTTACTTATTTAAAGAAAATATTAATTAATTGTTTTATTAAATCAATAATAACAGTAATTATTATTTTAATTAAATACACTTTCATTTAATTAAAAAACATAAAAACAGTAAATTAATTATTTATTTATTGAAAACAATTATATTCATTCATATTTAATTATTAACATATACAATACATTAATGTAAATTGTTAATTAATTACTATTTTTTTAATAAATAACATTCAATTAAATAATTATTAATTATTAAACAATATTATTTTACAATTTAATAAATAATAAAACATATTATTTTTTAAAAAAACATTTAATATTTCATTAATAACATATTAATTTTATTGTAATTAATTACTTGAATTCATGCAAATTAATTAATTATTTAAATAACTAATTATATAATTTAATTATTTAAAAACAGTATTTTAATTATTTTAATAACTAATTATTTTAATTTTAAAATATTAAAAAACAGTAATTAAATAATTATTTCATGTCGATTTTAAAAAACCAATAACAAATTAAAACTAAATGGAGGTAACCGTTGATTTTTAAACTAAATAAATTTTATTAAATACCATTGATTTTTAATTAAAAAGCATAAACTCTTTCATCAACATTTCATCAATATTCATACAAAATAGATAAACATATATATCAAACATTTTATTCCATACATTCATTCAAGCACAAAATAGATAATAGATAGATATACCTTGACAGATGGTGGGATCGACGACGGCAGTGGAAGTGGAGACCGGCGAGGATAAACCTAAAATCACAATCCACACCCAAACCACAATCAATATAGAAACCTAAAATCATATAAACCACAATCGATATATAGAAATAAAAATATACAAACCTAAAATCGATATAAACCACAAATCAATATATACAAATTGATATAAAAATATACAAACATTATCATGCATGTAAATCATTATCTCAAACATTCATTAACATATAAAACTATAAATCTAAAACCCAAAATCTAAAAAATGTAAATCAATCAAACCTTAAAAATAAAATCTAAAACCTATAAACAACAATCAATAACAAATGTAAATCAATCAACAATCAATCAAACAATCTAACAACATGAAAATCAAATGCAAAATCAAAAGATTAATAAAACTAATTTCTAACTAAATCATACCTTCACAGATCGAACCGGCGACGGCGACCAGCGGAGGAGGCGGCGGCTACAGGAGGCGAGCGGCGACGAACGGTCGGCGAGCACGGAGACGGCGAGCACGGCGAGCGCGGAGGCAGATCGGCGAGGAGGAGAGAAAGAACGGCGCGATTTCCAGACAGAACGCGTCTGTCTGGATTTGGGGTTTTTAATAAACCCCAAAACTTACATGGCGGATTTCCGCCATGTAAGTACACTTAAGTGCCGCCAGCACTTAAGTGAAAGTCCGCCCAATCGAAATTTGGGCGGGCTTTTTCCGCCCGAGTCCCCGAATACTTAAGATGGCGGATTTCCGCCATCTTAAGTCAATTTAATCGAAAAAAATTTCGAACCGCCGTCGAGCCAAAACGTTTCCTCGGCGGACTGAAAGAATAGATGGCGGACATCCGCCATCTAAACTATTGAAGTATTGATGGCGGAAATCCGCCATCTAAAGGCCGCCATACAAGGTCCTTTTTTTTGTAGTGAGAATTGAATAACCACCTTCAATTAATGGAGCCACCAATCAATGAATTCCTTCCCTGATGATCAAACTATTGGATTTAGTACGACGATGGACGGAGTTGGGGAAGATGATCCTAATTGGGGAAGAAGTGGAAAACTGTTTGTGAAAATGATTGTGATTATTTGAGTTGAATGTATATCTATTTATAACATTTTAACTATTCATTCTTGTAACTAACTCTCTTTAAATCAGTTACTTCAATACAAACACTTGTTCTCCATCGATGCAGTTCCATGGTATGCCGATATTATTTGAGCACATGATTAATACTATCTGATTTGTACAGGCAAGATAAGAAGTTTTTTCAACTGTGTATGTGCTAAATCACAAGGTAAGGGTTTAGAGATGATAGAATATATTATTGAATGCTCTTTTTAGAATAGAAAAATTAAAACATTGAATCATGATTAGTGTTAATAACTCATATCCTTAGAACTTAGATATATAGATAAAAATAGAGTTTTAAAGTATGAGAATATTAAATGTATGAATGATCATTGTATAATTGTATGAATGAATGTATAAATGATTGTATGAATAAATGTATATTATTATATTTTTGACAGGTTTACATGTAGGGAAACCTAGGAAATTAAGGAAGGTAATGTTTGAGTGAATAATTGAATGAAGTATTGAATATTGAGAGTAATTGAGGACCTTCTCATCTGATAACTTCCAATGGATTCCATTGAAAGATGGTAGATAATCTCTTTTAAAATTGAGTTAGATTATTGTATTATTTTGATCAAGAAGTTGATGTTGGTGTTGTATTTCAAGATTATAATATTTCCAGATGAATCTTACAAACCATAATGTTTCTGGCTAGAAATCTGACAGTTTCAAAAGATTAAACAAATGTAAATAATTACATCCAACACTAAAAATATCACATCAAGAACGATTTAATCCTTGTGATATCTGTCAAAGATTTATCTGTGAATCTAATGACATTGTAAGTAAACGCTCCAAGAACAGCACCTATGATCGGTCCAAACATATATATCCAAATCCCTTGGTAATTATTCAGCACAATGGATGGTCCTAATGATCTGGCCGGATTCATCGATGCTCCAGAAACTTGCCTGCATATTCATATATTCAGTATTTGAAATAATTATACATATATATATGCATTGAGATCAATTTCATATGGTTTGATTTAAATTACTCAGTAATAAAGATGTTCAACATGATCGTTGATCCAACAACCACTCCACCAAATTCTCTAATGGCTCTGGTGTCGGTGGCGATGCCTGATATGACAAACATCAAGAGAAAGGATGTGATTATCTCTATAATAAAACAATAGAAACTAGATCCAACCGGAACAGTTCCATAGAAATGTTGTTTCTCTGGCCGTAGTAGCAAGGAAACTGTTCCAGATGCAAGCAGCGAACCAACAAACTGAGCAATAATGTAAAAGAGTGCATCTTTGTATCGAAACCGGCCCAATAATGTGAAAGAGATGGTGACAGCAGGATTGAAATGCGCATCAGAGATATGTCCCAATACATAAATCATCACCATGACAATCAATCCCCAGGTAACACAAATGCTTAGAAATGACACAGATTCATACATCTTGCCAAGTACCACTGAACAACATCCGATAAATATTATAAAGTACGTTCCAATCATCTCTGCAATAACCTGTAAATTGTACCCATGCATTCATTCATCAAGAAATTCACCAATCATTTGTTTAATAAATAATCACTCACATACCTTTTGCAATAGTTGGACCTTGGAGGGTGAGTTGCAGAAACTTGCTTTCCATCATCCTCAATCTCGATCTTTTCTTCTGTGGTGCAGTCACCAAATTTTATAGTCATCTATCTAATTCTTGGTAATTTCCTATGGATCTTTGTTAATGTATTATATATTTATAGACAATTCCATAATTTTTGAGATACCAAGAATTCTGGATATGAAATCGAAAATCTAAATATTAATTGAATAGACTCAGGATTTCCACATATTATAGATTGTATACATATAAAATCCTTCAGTTTACATATTTTGGAAATTCTTATGAGACTATGTAGAGATCACCGACCTCACCTAGATTTGAAATCTCGACCTAGTTGGAATTCGACGACTGCCTTAGGAGGTGTCGCCCATCAAATAGGTAGAAGTCATCTTACCCGGAGGAGATCACTGACTCTGCTCATAGAGGTTGTCGACCCCTAAACAATATTGTTCAAACCCATTAAGGGGATCATGGGGGGACAAACTCGAAGTCGTCCATGTGTATATGTCAGGTCAAATGATGAGGGTAGATTCAGTACTAGAAAACTCCTTCAGATCGCCAAATCGGAAACATCAGAATCAATCACGCTATAGCAAAGCTTCTTGCTGATACATGACTAATTACGCTAGTCACTCCCATCAATGCCTCTCAACAGGGACTAGGGTTCCGTTCTCTTTATAATAAACCCCCGGAAGACTCCCACAATTGCGAAATGATGGTCTTCGTCAAGTCGCCAAATTCAACTAGTGAATCGCCGACTATGTCGATGTGAGCAGAGAGTTCTCCGGCTATGTCGAGCAGTTGATCTCAAAAGGAAAACTTGACAACTTTATCAAGATACCCCGAGAATGGGACAACTGCAAGTCTGACTCGAAAGGAAAGCGTCCACGCTCCCCTTCGCCAAACATCGACAATAGCGAGAACCGCTAACGGAAGACCATCAATATGATATTTGGTGGTGGTTCGGTTGGCCAAAATAGAGGGTACTCCCGAAAGGTGCTGATGTCGACATCAACACCTTGAGACAATGGAAAACCTTGTCTGATGCTCTAGTTGTGGGAATAGGCGATTCTGGTGTGGGAATCGACGATTCTTTCCGTATAATGCTCTAGTTGTGTAGAACTTGTATGATGCCTTGGAGTGACCCCTTTTATAGGGTCTTTGGGGGCACACTCTGTGACGGGCATCGCGCTCAGGTCATAATGGTGTGCATTAATGGGCCATAATAACGCGAGCTGGCGACGAGTAACGGTCGTAAATCGGAGATTCAGGTAGGGAATCGGCGATTTAAGGGCAAAATCGGCGAGCTCTAAGGGGCGAGATCTGCAGCCTACCAATACTGATTATCTCGGCCTCAACTCGGTCATTTACCACTAATATCGGCGATTTGGTAGCCCAATCGACGATTTACGGGTTAGACTCGGCGATTTGACGATGACCTTTGTTCCGCATCGTGGAAGCCATCCGGGGGTCTGACATATATAAAAGTGAACGGAACCCTAGTCCTTGTTGAAGGGCGTTGCTGGGAGTGACTGACGTAATCAGGCATGTCTTACCCGATCGAGAATCATTTTGTCGTTATGGCCTTAATGATTCTATCCCATCTTGTCGTTATGGCGATGATGATCAAAAGTCGTTATGTCGCTATGGCCAGAGTTGGACTATAAATTGTAGTTCTATCGCTATGGCTAGAACTAGATCCATTTTGTCGCTATGACCTTAATGGATCGAGAATAGTTTATCGCTATGGCCTTAATGATTCTATCCCATCTTGTCGCTATGGCCTTGATGAAAATCAAAAGTCGCTCTGGCCAGAGTTGGACTACAAAATTCTGTCTCTGTGGCCAAAATCAGATCCATTTTGTCACTATGACCTTATGGATCCTGGATCATTTTGTCGCTATGGCCTTAATGATCCACTTAACCTTATTTGGGGGGGGTACTGGTGATACACGCATGATCACATACTCTCTTTCGGGGGGAGTACTGCAGATATATGACTGATTACGTCAGTCACTCCAATCAACGTCCCTCAACAGGGACTAGGGTTCCGTTCGCTTTATGCCGGACCCCTAGAAGGCTTCCACGATTGCGGAATGATGGTCTTCGTCAAGTCACCGAGTTGAACTAGTGAATCACCGACTAGGGCTGCCAAATCGTCGATTTGGGTGGTATATCACCGAGTTGAGGCCGAGATTGCCGACACTGGCAGGTTGCCAATCTCCCCCCTTTGAAGTCACCGACTTTTCCACCAAATCGCCGATTCACCTCCCGAATCGCCGATTCATGACCGTTACTCGACGGCAACTCGCATCATTAATGGCACGCTATTAATGCCGGGCACGATCACCACCACGTATTGCGCCAGATGGCCCTATAAAAGGGGTCCTCTGGGCTCATTCCAAAGCATGAGTTCCATCCCAATCAGAGCATAACACGGAGCAAATCACCGATTGAACACTTGTAATCGTCGATTCCTCTCGAAAGATTTGACGTAGAGCGTGCGTTGTGGACTCCAAAGCCTCCGGCGCGCATCACCTTGCGCCACCGCGAGCCCTGGTAGCATTTCCCGTGCTTCATCACTTCTTTCTCAGAAAAATCATATGGAATTCTAAATGAATCCACTTCTATTTATAAGAGTTTTTAGGAGCAATCTAGATGTTGGAGGTTGGTTTGATTTTTTGGGGTTATTTGTATGAGTCTTCAGAGTTCACACCTTTTGGCGACTTACCGTATTCTTAGAACATGGCTACTAATGAAAAGTTCTGATATGTGGGTTCAAGTATTTTTTTTTTACATCCATTACTAGAACTCGAGTATGTACTAGAACGAATTTGATCAGGAATATACCCCTGTATCCGAATTCGTCCGATTATTATCTGAATTTTAAATTTGAATAACATTTACTAAAATATTTTACTTATTTTTTTAATAAAACCCCTGTAATACTTTAAACATAATATTTTAACATATAAATCCAAAACAATATAGATTACATTATATCAGAGAAAGTAAAAATTATAAAATTATTATATATTTATACACCAAGATTCACAGACGGGCGCGCGTATCATGCGGCGCGTCCCCCTACTGTTGACGGATCAGAATCTGGCGATCCTCGACCCATGGTGCTGCTGTTCCGGATTGAGCAACTAAAAAACAAAACAAGGCACAGATCCCAGGGCCTACGCTCTACATTTCACCAGTAGAGGTATGGTCGGAATAACAGCATTGCACGCGTAGACGTCATTTGTACCCATTGACAATCGTCAATGCGGTCATGTCGGACACGCCGGTCACGTCGCCGAAATTGGACGTTCCCGACGCTTGACGAAGGTACTACCCGGACACCCTTATACACACGACGAAGGTACTACCCGGACACCCTTATATAGTGCGCGCTCTAGCCAGTTCACCTATTGACCAAATTCCACGACCTCACAAAATCTTTTCCATATCTTTTCTTCATATCTTTTCTTCCAGTATAACAAAAATTCTGCGCCCTCACCATACCGATGAGACCGCCGGCTTCTGAGGACAAGCGACGACAGTGGAATATTGCAAGAATGATGATTACGCTCGCCCCCCATCTGCCTATTTAAGAAAATACTTAAGGGGTTTGATTCATATCCAACCCTACCGGAAAATCCCAACTGCAAGTAGGTCTTCCGTCGACCACACAGCAAGGTATTGTTTCTATTCCGTTGTAGTTGAATCAATCAATCGAGTGGTTTTTTCCAATCCCTAATTGCTCAATCCCTAATTCTTCAATTCTTCCCTCGGCTCCAGCAGAACGCAGAACAGAGAAACCGTTCTCCCGCTCCTACCCCGGTACTACCCGAAATTCTTCTTGATCAAGATCGCCAGAGGTCGGTAACTATTTCTGATTCTATATTTTCCATTAAGATTTATGTGGATTTTCTTTGCACCGTGCATTTTGTTCTTTGAACCAGGGTTTACTAGTTTCTATTCTCGTCTTCAATATGATGATTTTTGGGGTTCAGTATTTTATTTTTTAAGATATCCGATTGCTTTTTATCTTCTTCAGTATTTTATTTTTGGGGTTCAGTATTTTATCTTCTTCTTAGTTGAACTATGAATAGTTCAATCTCAGTATGTGATTTTTTCATTTTCTCTTTGATAAAGAAATCCGTCTGTGATAGTAATGTTTTGTTCAACAATCGTTTTTTTTGGGATTATGGTATTTGGATATTCTGGAAAAAATTTCCAATAATTTTAACTTCTGTTCTACTAATCAATGCTCAAATCATAAATTAATAGCTAAAAATAACTTGTGGACAAATATTTATCTTAGTTAGGCAATGAATACTAGAAAAAGAAACGTCCCCGATGGAAACCGCGCTCAGAGGAGAAGAGGTAACCGCAACGACGTTATCGTCATCATTGACGATGAATCGGAGGACGGTTTAGTTGCAGATTCACCAATGACGAGGCATGTTACTTCTAGACGTCCCACAACCCGAACTGGAACCGATGCCCCACAGAACTCAGATATGCAGGGCAGCTGGCCATTCAAGAGGAAGAAATCTTTGCAACTAGAGCAATCCTCACAGTCGACAGACCATGTTCGTGCATCATTTCTGAGGTCAAACTCAAGTGACCATTTCCAACCAATTTTCTTTAATAATTTCCCACAGCCACCACCTCCTGTGCTTCAAGAACCCATCCAACTATCACAATATCGACTGGAGAACCCATATAGCAGATCTTTATTACCCGAACTGAATCAGTGTGGGTGTTGTTTTCAAAAAATTCCGGAGGGACATCCTAACTACATGCCGTTGATGGAACATCTACCTGTGGAGCCGTCGTCGGATGACGACTACGAGGAAGCTCTAGAGTCTTACGAGAACCCAATTCTCTCTGATGCACAACAGTTCAAGGATTGGTGGAAACAGTCCTTCAATACTCCTCCCCACAGAAGATGAAGGCTAGCTGGGTGTTCTACAAGAAACAAAGTACTGTTAGGAATTAGTGTTCTTAAATTATCGTAACTAATGAAATGTACTCTGCAAATCAAGTCTTTTGATAATCTGTGTGGAGATATGTATTAGCAGATTGACATCTGAGAAATGCATGTAATCATCAGAATTATTTGACATTTTAAGCTATTAAATATGATGTTTGAGGTTTCTCTAAGAAAAACTACCTAGCAAGTAAATGTAACCATCAAAATTCCATGTACTGCTATGGTCATCGGCCAACTGAAAGTAGTAATATGTGAATCATTAATACTAATCAGAATTAATAAAATTCCAAACAAACTACCTAGCTATCACAGACAATATAATTTGGTGAGATGTGCCAATGGAAATTTACTCATAGTGAAATCTATCACAGAAATTTTGAGATTAAAATCATTTTAAACATTATAAGATAAAATTACTTATACTTCGATCTAACTTACAAGGTTTAATTGATCCATCAAATAAATGACAAAATGAAATTTTCTAACTGAATTTTTGTTGTTATATGGATGCAGGTGTGCAAAAATAATTTTCAAAAATTGAAGATCCTAACATTGTGGAGGAGTAGATAAACATCTTGAGGTAGAACTAAAAGCTTGGTTGTTTGTTGCATTCTAGATTCACTGATCATTGCATTAAAAGATTGCTTGTTTGAGGTAGAACTAAAAGATCCTACCATTGCATTAGATTCACTAATCAGTCTGGTCTTCAATCTCCCTCATTAAGCCTTGACCAAAAAGTATGACATTTCATGTATGAGGTTTCCCTAAAAAACATAAAAGAAAGCAAATGTCCCATGAGAATTTATTTGAAGGTCTAGCAGCCAGGGTTTAAATGAACAATCAAAGAAATGATCAAATGCACATTTCTAACAGAATTTTTGTTGTCATATGGAATCAGGTTTGCCAATACATTTTTCAAACGCAAAAGTTCCTACCTTTATCGAGAACTACAACAACATCATGAGGTAGAACTAAAACCTTGCAATGATGTTTCAAAAACTATGCTTCTATGTTAAAATTCTTAGATATCTTCTATGATATCTTCTTTAGTCATTTTTTACCTTTGAGCTTGGATTCAAAATTGCATTAGATGATGGTTGATATATCATAGAAGAATATATTGAGCTTGGATTCAAAATTTTTTACCTTTTACCTTTAGTCATTTTATCTTCTATGATATCTTCTTCCTCCCAGCTTGGATAGGGCTAACTGCCAAGGTTTGAGTGCCAATGATGGTTGATATATTCTTGTATATTCCCTGCATTTATTTTTAGGTTTAGTTTTAACATTGATAAAATCTTCTAAAATAAAATTTGTAATTGAAGAAAATACGCTACATTTGCTTAAACAATAGGTCTAACCAGAACACGAAATTGAGGAATTTAAGCCAGAAGGCTAAATTTTTGGAACTTGAATGGTCCCATGTTTAATTTATCATATATACTTTGGCTCATTTCTTTTCCAGAAAATGATATGACATTGATTTTGTCGTAAATGATTTTTAATTTTAATTACTGAAGCAGATTTAGATATATGATTACCACTATTCGATCTAATCCATAAAATTGAAATTGATTCGGATTAACTTAATATTGATGAGGTTTATCTATATTTCTCTGTCTTATTTTTAAGTTATTTTCCTTGTTTTGAATATCCTTTGTATTTATTTTTAAATTTATTTCTAACATTGATAAAATCTTTTTAAATCCCTCTTTTCCCTGTATTCCCTGTATCTATTAGCTAAATTTGTAATTGAAGGCAACAAGCTGAAATTTCTTATACAATAGGTCTAACTGCCAAGGTTTATTTGAACCATCAAATAAATGACCAAATGAACTATACTAACTGAATATCCTGTACACAAAATTGGGGAATTCACAACGAGGCACAAGGAAATTGGAAATTTATAAGCGACAAGCTAAATTTTATGAAATGAAATGGCTTCCATGTTGCTTGGCATGTTCAAGATGTATTTTCTGTTGTACTATAGATGGTGAAATTTATTATTTTTCCGATATATTTTGATTCGATGAGCAGGAATAATTGATGTAAAAACTCACCATTATGTTTAATTTATCATATATCAATTGCATCATTTCATTGCCAGTAAATGATATACAGTCATGTATTTGCTTCTCCTATTAAAAGTGATTCATTATAGTCTTTACCACATTAGAAACATGGTGATCTTCAATGACATTAGAAACATGGTTTTTCTTAATTCACTATCATTGATCTCGGATTTAAAACACAATTCGATTCTTCGTTCAATTTTGAAGTTCTGAACATGTGAAATCAATTAAAAATTATTGAGTTCACATTTGCAAGTCTTCTGTAACCATGTAATTGACAACTTCTGGCATTTTTTCAATAAAGGAAGTGGTTGATATGGAAAAGACAGTCACCTTTTGAAATTTACTCGGAGTAATTTTTCACCAGGCCTATCTTCTATCACATAGAGTGTGTAGAAAGTTCTGTATCATCTTATTTCAACTAGGGAATTCTAGATCTGATATTTATAGAATACAGCTTATGAAATTCCATACAGGTTAATGGATCCATTATAAACAGGTTGAAATGAAATCATGTAACTAAAATTTTATTGTAATATGATTTCAGGTCTGCAAATTCGTGTTTGTAACACCGGAGATCTAAGCACTATCGACGGCGAGATAAGAATTTTAAGGTAGAACAACAACCTTATAATGCTATGTTGAAACTTTTTTGCATCTCCTGAAATGTTTTGAGTTGATAGACTTCATGTAATGAAACTGTGGACCACGATAACTATATTCATAATGAGACCAAGTAGCTGTAAAAACTTCGAAACTTTCACATAAAAAACCATTAAATTTTTTAATACCATAGGTGTTAGCTTAAGGGATCATGTGGCCGATATGCATACTAAAATTACTAAAATTTGGACAAAATTTGAGCATTACAAAATATAATTTTCTAGAGTCACTACAAGATATTCCATTGCCGCACTGCCTTACAATATACTTTTTTCTACTGCAGGATGGATCTGGAAATGCACGAATATGGAAACACACTTGTAAGATGCTATTGACCTGTCTTACTTTCTATCTATAATCAAATTCCATTTTTTCAGCAAGCATTGGTAAATTAAATTTTTTCCCTCAGAAATTTCAAAACAGGTCGATGGGGAAGATAATGGGGCTAAAAATATAGGTATTATAATTTGGCCAAAAATCGAAGAGCTATTTAGCATCATCAATTGAGGTTTTCCTTGGCTAAATATCTAATAGTTTTGCAGATTCACACGACGGATTGTTGGCATGTAGCAAAAAAAAAGATATGAATTTACACACGACAGACAGGTTAGTAAATTACGGTTCGGAAATATGAGATTACATATAAGGATTACTGAATTTAATTTGACATATGAACAATGAACAATGAGGATGCCACATCTTCTATGTCATACTGAATTTTACTAAATATTCAGGTTATCTAACTGTGAAGATCCAGACGGAAGGCTAAACAACGACAATTTGGATGTCGATTGTATTAGGTGAGATAATTCTATGCTTAAATCTAACTCACATTCAACGGATGTCAGACTATATTAGATAGTAAATGGTTGTGTCGCTTTTTTCAGAATTATTGAACAACCAAAAGTCGGTATGAAATTTGACTCTTATAAGGAGGCTGAAGATATTTACTATGCATATGCGGGGGGAAAAGGTTTCTGTGTGCGAAAAGGCTCGACCAAACATTCGAAGAAGGGTCTCCGCAAAAAGACCTACGTTTGCGCGAAGGAAGGTACCTCTAAAGCAAAAATTTCAATAGTAGAAAATCCAAGAATTATATCAACAAAGCCGAGACATATTAGAAATTCGAGAACAGGATGCAAAGTACTTCTATCAATTGCGATAAAAGGAGATAAGTGGACGATACCTGTTTTCAACGATACTCACAACCACGATATGTCTACGCCATCGAAAAAAAGGTTGTTGAAGATAAATAGGGAAATTACACCATATGCAAGGAATTTGATAAGCAGTCTAGATGCAACGAACATACCTCCCAGTCAGCAATATTCGTATGTGGCAACGCAATCAGGGGGCTTCTCTAACTGTCCATTCACCCAAAGAGATTTCTCAAACTACCGTCGCGACGACAAGGAGAACATGAATAGTCATGACATAGAGATTTTGATTGAAAAATTTCAAGCCCTTAAGGAACATGACGACAAATACTACTACTCGTACCAGCTTGACGAGGGAGGTATGATATGCTCTTTTTACAAAACTAAATGGTCATCATTAATGATAGTCATTTGAATCATCCATTCTGTAGGATCTTTGAAGCAATTATTTTGGGCGGACTCAACATGTATCGAGGAATATAAGGAATATGGCGAGGCTATAACTTTCGACACAACGTACAACACAAATAAGTACAAATTAATTATTGGAATTTTCTGTGGGGTGAATAACCATCTTCGTACAATCTTATTCGCTAATGGGTTTCTATCTAACGAGTCAACAGAATCCTTTATATGGCTTTTTTCAGAGTTCAAAAAATGCATGGGCAGTTACCCCAAAACAATAATAACAGACCAGGACGCTGCTATGAAATGTGCATTATCTAGTGAATTCCCCGAAGCGTTTCATAGGCTATGCAAGTGGCACATTACACACAAGATGTGTGACAAGGTAGTTACGATATACAGAAATAAGGAGGAGATAGAGAGATTCAACACAATTCTGAACACATCGGAGAATATCGAAGATTTTGAGAGAAATTGGAATTCTTGGATAGAGGACAATAATATAAAAGAACACAAGTGGCCGGGAGACATGTTCGCAATTCGCGGTCAATGGTGTCCAATATACATGACAGAATACTTCTTCGGTGGAATGCAGAGCACACAAAGAAGTGAGAGGATGAATTCACTAGTGAAGTTAAATGTCAAAAGATCGTCGACGTTGTTTGAATTCGTTAATTTGCTCACTTGAGGTAGTGCTTAAGGCACAACGGAACAGATTGGAAGAACTTGACCACAGAGATAGAGACGCACCACCACTACTAATTACACAACTACCGATAGAACAATGTTTGCTCTCAATTTATATAACAGAAGTTCTCTTACTCTTCCAACAACAAGTACATAAGAGTGTATGTTATTACATCCGAGTAAATCGAAATGTAAGAATTACTTCAAGTCTACATATATTTTATTTCAACCTATTATATTTTCAAATTTTTTTGGCTTCATTTATAGGATAAGAATGTGCACATTGTTGTTGGGATATACTCTCAAGTTGAGTCTGCCAAAATAACATGCAAGGAATCTGTTGATAAACCGTCATGTAGCTGTCATTTATTCTCAAGCAAAGCGATTCCATGCCGTCATATAATATGTTTTCTGACTGCAAATGAGAGGACTACACTGCCGTCCGATCTAATTTGTAATCGTTGCAAAATGACGGAAAAGAAATCAGTAACCAATAAAGATTCGACTTCCAAAGCAGGCAGGTAACGCCCTCACAACAATTTTCAATAGATGCGCGAGATTGATTGCAAACAATACCGAGATAGAAGATGAAATGATTTTAAGAATGGATGGATTCTTAAATGAATTTGAGGAAAGGCATTCTGAAACGTATAAGAAATCGAATTCAAGATCAATTACAAGATTTGAAGATAAAATCACTATCCCGCCATTAATAGGTAACCCGAAAGCTGCAAAAAACAAAGGTAGTAGGAAAAACACTGGAAGACCAAGCAAGGCAGACCCGAGATTCAAATCTACTAGCTAGAGAGATTCGAGTGAAAAGACCAAGATGTTGCACGAAATGCCAAAAACAAGGACATAACGCAAGGAGTTGCGCAACGGATTACCATAAATGATTTTGTTGTAGATACCAAATTTGGTGTTCTGGAAAGAAAGTTTTTGAATTTCGAAAAAGATTTACCAATATTGTTTTTTACTGGAGAAACAGTTCATACTATGAGGAAAACCAAATTATATTTATGATGCATACGGTCTAATTATTTTAGAGATATATGGGAGAGCTTCAATAAGATAGTCTGGCTTGGTAGAATATGGTGACTCTAATATTGTTATTTTGAAATATCTGCAGTTTGTCTGTGATTTGGAATGGAAGACAATGGGGGCAAGGTAATGAGGAAGCAGATAGTTTCAACAGTAAACTAATTTTTTCTCCATTACAACGACACATGATTCCCATTGTAGAACCACATGTGTCTGATATTCTGCCTTCATCCTTACAGTTTTGGAAGCAACAACCATTTGCGAAACAAGCACCATAAAAGGTGGCACTTGGGTGCTTACAATCAGGATCTAAGTCTTTCATCGGAAATTGATTTCCATTTGCAAATTTAGAAGCCAAAGATATCAACATGGCAATGAAAATTACCATTGTTATTTCAATCTGCGCCATTGATGATAAATATTAATGGTGAATGAGAATTTAAGATAGAGAATGAATAATTATCAAAATCCTTATATATTATTACACCAAGGTCCTAAACACATATATTATATCAAAACCCTTACCGTGGAAAGTTATTAAAAATTTAAGCATAATTTATTTGAAAGAATGGACACTAATGCATCGCACTTAATTGTTCCATAATAGTAGAAAAATTTAATATCAGAAATAAAACATTAACAATGGTCAAATACATAGGGAAATATTTTTTTTTAACTACAAAAAAGATCTACGAAACGTAGCGGAGTTAATAGAACTAAATAGTGTGTAATATTCCATGATCATCAACTATTCGTGAGATCTGCAAATGTGAATTTCATCATCATGTACTATTTTCATCTACGTTTGAATCGTTTGTTGCCCCTATTTGAATTTTCCATTTTCGCAGTCCAGTCCCCATACTCCATTCTCTCAGATAGTCTACGAAACATGCAGTTTCTTATTTTTGGAACATCTGTCTTCTTCCATAACATCTGGGCTTCGAGACTAATATTGTTGAACACGCCATCTTCAATGTGTAAATAATCAATCAAACAGGATATTCCTTGTAGCATATACAATCCACCATCCAACTTCGAGTTGATCTCTTGGGGATAGGTCATACAGTCAATGAATTCGGGTTCACTATGCCTATCAATGAATAGGAATTCTTGGAACCATTTGGTCATCCATAAAGCCTGTAAGATGTTAAGAACAAAACTGACTAGTTGATAATACAAAGAAATTGACATGATTAAAATAACTTACAGTACGCTTCGCAGCACCATCATTTACAGCTCCACGTATTTCGCGATTCGAATCGTAATGGGTATATTTGTTTTCCGAACGAGGCCATACAAGAAAATGCCAATGCGTCATCGTTCTCATAGAAATTACGAAGAACCTTCCATGCCTCTTAAAATCGCCATTCATTGACGCAGTAACCATGCTATTGTGGATTTTTACATTTCGATAGTTAACAAGGTCAGGCACCACTTGAGTAGTACGATCGGAATATTCATTATCGAAGAGTTCCGGGTTAACAAACTGAAACTTTGATTCGTGAACACATTTTTCTATTAATTCAGCCCGTAATACGCTGAAGAAGACATTCACGAGCTACACATTAGGGGAAAAAATCACATTAGGAATGAATAAACCCACATTGTACAATAAAATAAAATTCTTTTGAATACAAGATGTAATTTGAAATACACTAATATGTCGACTAACCATAACATCATATGGTTTGTGTTGCAATATGTCGTTTAGGTGTTGCCCAAAACAGGTCACGCTGTCATTGGTTATAAGGTAAAATGAGAGAGACTTGGACCTATCGGTTGAATTTTGTCAATCATTAAACTTGGAAGAACACATGTTATGATATAAAAATGAAATATGCTATAATTAAACAAATAACTCACTCAGGTTTCATAACAAGACATTTCGTCTCTTCATTCAGCTTAGGAACAAGTTGACCATTGTTGGTAGTGATTAGGTGAAGTTCTCTTTCCTTCTGCTTCTTCTTGGCAATCTGAATTTACATAAGAGGATGTATACAATTTCATAATTAAATTAGGGGAAAATAAAAGTCTAGTAAAAATAGATAAAAATACCTTCTCAGAATTTCGATTTTTCACTCGTTTAATCATAGATGAAACAAAGGGAGATTTTGGAGCAGTTGATATAGTAGGTGAAAAATCAATCCTACGAACCACGTCTGAAATATCTTCTCCTTTAAAAACATTCTTGGAACACAACGAATTCTCAAGTGCATCGGCAAACGCGGCAGCAGATGCCCAAAAATCAGGAGAAGATACGAATATTGAATTTGAAGGTGGATTTCCGACATTCAGCAAGGATGTCTTCATATCATCGATGATGTCTATTTTTTTACGGGGGTAGCATTGTCCAAGGTCAAATGCAATTGGGTGTAAGTTATTCCATCAGGTTTCAGTATAGATAATTTGATATACCTAGGAACATTCAACAACTTGTCGAACATGGGCTGCCCCTCTTCCACAACAAGTATCAAATTAGATTTAGAATATGCATAGGGAGTAGAGGATTTCACTCGTGATTCCGACATTAGCTTTACTGGAGATTTCATGACAAAGGAAGATTGTGTTTCATCAACCACATCCAAATCAAATTGGTCCAGAAGATCAAAACTAGGGGGACATACAGACTTGTGTGTAAAAGGCCGCAGAGTTTCCTCATTAGGGGCATTTTGCAAAGCTCTAAGTTTGGAGATTTGCTGATTTATCCATTCCTTGAGAAGGGGGGTAATCAGATAGTAAACCATTGGTGGTATTTTCGTTTGATTTCATATCCAAATTTTCGCAGGCTTCAACGAGCAAGTATTCATACAAATTTAGTCCCTGTAGAATTACTGGACTATCTAGCATTGAGTTTTGCTCGTCGATAGCATGATTCGTTTAAGATGCTAACTTCTCATTCATTTCAATGCAATTGAATAATTCATTCATAGGATTGTCAGGGTCAGACTGAGATGTAGGTGATGGTGTACATAGATTTACAACACTTGTGACATCGAACGGTACATCTGCATTTCTTGCATCCATCGTAATATCAGCTTTACTACTTGTACCTACGGTTTGCCATTCTAATAAAATTATAATTTAGGATCTCTGTGCTAGAGTAATGAACTATAATTTTACAAATTTAAACTTATTTGAGGGAGATGATTTTCGAACTGCAACATCCTCTCTGCACTGATTCTCTTAAAAAGAAATGATCAGAATTCCCAAATATATAGAAAAAATTACTTAACTAAATTCTTACCTTTCTTAATATTGAATGTTGCTTCCTTATTCTTGTACAATGAATAAATTTCATCAAAGTTGGTTAAAAAAGAGTCTTGTGGGACACCTGGCGAAAATTGGTATAATGAAATGTAGAAAAAATATTTTGAAAAAAAATCGCCATAAAAAATCATTTAATATAAACATGTTCATTAGCCTTCCAAAAATAATGACATATATGTCTGATAAAATACAGGATTACATCTATACATCTTATTGTATAAGTCTACTAGTAAGAACCTCTATAGGAGGTCCATCTCTAGTATACGTGAAAGGATACATTGAGACTTGCTAGGAAATGAACACATTATTCCAATTACACTCGAATAATATAATAAGTCACTTATTTTCCGATATAATAAGAATACAATACCTCATCATCTAAGAGTGAATTTATTGTGCGATTGCCTCGTTTAGTGCATCCTTTATATCTTTTTAATATTACCATATTCCTAGGCGAGGTGGGTGGGAAGAGGTTAGTACGTTCCCATAAGAATACCTAAAATTTGAAAATTTGTAGTTACTAATATTAACTATGGATTCAGAAATGTAAATTCAGAAAGAGATAACGATAGAAACATTTACATTTAAAACAAATACACAACCATGGACATACTCTCCGACACGATCACCAATCCTCTCACGACGTCGAATAGAATGTGATGCAGATTCCATGTTCCTAAACAACTGTTCTAAAACAAGTTGAGACCAATTAAGAGCTTTAAGTTCTTCTAGATTCTTAAGGTAGTGAAATATCTTCAACAGCATTGTCATCTTTGATGTGGGCAGCAGAAAGAAGCTCATCAACAAGCATAGCCATAATTTCAAACAATCTTGAACATAATGCTCGTCCTGTTTACCTAATGAAACTACTCTCACGAATACATCTTTGACAAGAGTACTGCATGTGAAACAATTATAACCACATGAGCTAAAGTTGGATAGGATGTATTTAACTATTAGAATATGAACAAACTAACCTGGTAACATATTTCACTCCAAAATATATTTTCCAGAAGACGGTTTCATGAGATGGATCTGCATCAAGGCCGACATAAATAGATGATCCAGTGAATGGGATGCTTAGAATTTTGCCCACATCTTCAGCAGTGATTCTTACCACTTTATCTTTGAGCTTGAACTCGTAGTTGCCAATATATCGACCCACGAGATCATCCAAATGATATTAATTAACAACAACATTAGATTTATGTAGGAAGTGTCCAAATCCGATTTTGCTAACAAGCTCATAAAACTCTGATGGTAATTTCCCAACCACAGTCAAATACGTATTGAAAAACCCTGAATAACAACAACGATTCTGGACTAGAAAATGACCTACACACAATTATAAAAAAAATTAAACAAATCCAACGATAATAGGATCAGGGCAGAATATAGAGTGTAGTGTATAACTCATTATTTTTTGCACCCCTAACATATGTATCTGGGAATGTCATTTGAGGTAATTTTTCATGATCAATCTTGGATTTGTCAATACGCTTCTTCCGTTTCTTCGGGAGAAAATATTATTGGTGTAATTTAAATACTGAATTGATGTCTAAGAAGATTACATTGGCAATATGTTTGAGATGGATCCTTGCGTTTCGCGGTGGTAGAATTATGTAGTGAGGAATTCTGATCAATAGGCAAAACATCATTCATATAGGCAACATCATGACCTATGAAATGAGGTACTTCATCGGGTTTACTACTACAAAACGGCCTACATGATTCAGAAATGCCGATATGAGGATTTCTGATATTATCGTCAATCATCGAGGTATCTAACTCCGACAAATGACAAAAAATAAATAATATACGACTATGGAAGTTCATATGACATTAAAGAATTTAAATCTTAATAAAATAAATCCCATACCATTCATTGGAACATAACTAGAAGATGTATCAACTTCTACATCAGAATCGGATAAACTTACCTGAAAAAATTCAAATCAATATATGAACATTAGTACAAATTAAGAGGCAATTAGTGAGAAACATGAACGGGGTGAAAAAACTTACAATAGATGTGATAATAACCATGATACGGAGAAATAATAGTAGATGATATACTGACTCTCTGGTCATATAATTAAAATTTCAATAGGAAGTTAGAAAATATTATTATAATAAAAATGAATTAATTAGGCAAAATTAATATGCATAAAATTAAATTAATAAAAACATGGTTCAGTTAGTTGATTTGGGGATTCAGTGAAGTTCTTAGCAAGCCGAGGAGATGGTCGAAAAAAGGCACCATATTATATAATCCTAAATACCCATCCAGCTGGTTAACTTCACACTACACCCGAATTAGAACAGGCGGGCAAAACCCGAGTAAACACGCGGTATACTACATCCAAAGTTAGGTTTCCAATGTATAGACTGTCCAAGAGAACCATGGAATAATTTGATCGAACTGCTACTGTGTGTTACATACATTATTTTCCAGCATGGACAGTTGAAGGGAAACCCAAAGGAATGTTTCTAAGGATTCCATATAGAACAAAACCCACTTACTTTCTTAGAACGAATTCGAATATTGGACCAACAATGACCACGATAACGATGATCATCATGTTTGTAAGGATTCCCTAAAGATGGGAGAATTTACATCGTATGAATTCAATTCGGTTTATTGTAATGACCAAAATTCTAAAATAAATTTATGGAATGAAATGTAACCAGCTAAAAATGCTTTTACAATAGGGCTGAGAGTTTGCATTTCAGAAACTAAACTATTCAGCAAATAGTTACTTTTCACTCACAAGTATAGATATCAAAACTAGAAGAAATAATTCAATGTTTGGATTTATATATCGAAGATTTTATTTATCGACTGTACTGTATTTGTGTTTTGAATTGTAAATAATTCAAATTAAAAGTCGTAATAAAAAAAACTTAGACCAGGATTCTTTTATGAAGATTAGAGAAGCTTTCTAGGAACAATAACAAGATGTTAACAACTGTTTTTACATTGCAAAAAATTGTAATAAGGTTTTCCGTTTTAACTACATGTAACAGATTGAACCAGATTTTTCTATTGGAACTTTGGTATCATTCACCAAAATTACATCGCATATGGTTTTAAAGTTATTTTTGGTAGACATAAGATTTATAGTGACCTTCTATTTCGCAAGATTTTTTGCAGGATAATCATGCTACTCGACCCATAACTCATACTTCAAAGGAACAACGCCCAGGTGTATTTCTTAGATGAACTGATTGTAACGGGGGGAGGAAGGGGGTAATGGTTCCCCCAATGCAATCTAAACAGAATGGGTACTTTCAGGAATAAAGCTTCAGAGATTAGGTCGAAAATACACCTGGGCGTGAACAATGACTGAACAGAATGTATATGACAAGGGATTCCAAAATAAATTTTTGGATTCACGAGAGGACGATTGACAAAAGATTAGGTATGTTACCTGATTTTAATTAACCCGAGCTTGCTGTAGGAAATCGTCAACGTCGACGGTAGAAAAGTGCTTTGATTTGTAGAGGGACAGTTATCGAAAGGGAAGAGTAAGAGATATGGCGATTGAGGAATGTATGAGAATAAGAACAATGCTTGGAGAATTCGTCAGTCCGGCGGTGGGTCACCAATAAGAACAATATTTGAATTATGGGTAGAATGAGTGATTACGAGGTGGAAGAACGACGTCATCGTACGGGAGGTACAGTTCCCGGTAAGGGTGTTGAGGAGGACAAATTCAACAGCAGGGCATGGCGCACGTCACATCGCTCATCGAGTGGGAGGAAGAAGAATGAACGGTCGAGAATTTGCAGGCTAACGGACGGCCGGATCGGAGGTCCGCAAAAGGGACCGTTCGAACAACCGGCCGTCCCAAAAACACGCCCTTATTTAATATCCTATAAATCATATTAGGAAATTCCTAATAAAAATTAAAAATATATTATCTAAAAATATTAAAATTATAAGAAGTTACAATAGAGGAGAATTCACTTCATTAAAATTTAACATTGTGTTAGATAAAAAGGGTTAGTCAATCAATTAATAATCATGTCCATATTCTTTCAAATAAAATGTCAAAGTTGAAAAAAATCATAGATACTTATTAAAAATAACAATAGCTATACACTTTTATATAACCATAATATATTGGGGAGAGTGTATATTAATAACCATCTACATAATAAATAGAATTCATTCAAAAAAATTATAAAATAAAACACCATATGAAATTTTAAATAATCAAAAACCAAACTATACAATAATTAGAACCCTAGATTGTTTATGCTATGCAACTACTAATCATAGTGAACATATATTTTCTTCAAAACTTTTAACGGAATTTTCATGGGATATCCCCCAAACATTAAAGGATATCTAATTCTAGACATAGAAACCATAAAATTTCACATCACCAGATATGTAATATTTAGAGAAAATATTTTTCCATTCCAAGAAAAAGAAAAAGTGCAATTACAATCATGTTGATGATATATATAAGAGAATTATCAGGTGCAATATCTTTAAATATGATAAATGCGTCGACTCAAATCCCAACCGTGCATCTGACATCCGAAGGCCTTTATTCCGTAAGGTGGTTTTCACTCTCCAGTGTACGACACGTGCTCCAGATCTCGAGGTGTATTGGTGAAGTTTAGGACACTGGTTTATTTGTTGTGTAAAACTATGTTTAATATTTAATTGAAATAGTAATTTTTAGTTGTTTTTTATTAAATTTCGATTAACACAATTTCTTTTTGTCTGTTAATAAATGCTTGATTAGACTTAGCTATTTAATATTTCGTACGGTCCATCATACGTCTACTAAAATTATGTTTAATATTTAATTGAAATATTAATTTTTAGTTGTTTTTTATTAAATTTCGATTAACACAATTTCTTTTTGTCTGTTAATAAATGCTTGACTAGACTTAGCTATTTAATATTTCGTGCGGTCCATCATACGTCTATTATTCACCACGTGTCCACGTCTAACATCATTCTCAAAAAATGTGCACGACAGATCTTCATCCAAATCTCACGCATATATCTACTTTTTCCTTCCATTTCATTCATTTTTATCCATTTCTTTGCAATCTTTATTCTCTATTCATCTACAAGGTAAGTGTTTCTGCTCTGAGTTACGTTTTTATTTATTTTTGAAGTATGTTCTACTCTGCAATTGAAGTATGTTTTACTTTGCAATTGAAGTACGTTCTACTCTGCAATTGAAGTATGTTCTACTTTCCAATTGAAGTATGTTTTACTCTACAAATGAAGTACGTTTGCTTTGAAGACTTTTGGAAGAAAAAAATGTCATGACAAGACAGTTCGACACTAGCTACCTAGGACGTGTCAGGAAAAAAAAAAATTGTCAGTAACCTACGGTACGACACTAGCTACCTAGGACCAAACATCTACAACATTCAATGAACTACTGACACCAATTCGTAAAATATTCCTATACAACATTCTATTATCCAACGAATAAATACTTCATTACGTATTTAATAGTTATTTAAAAATAAACGATTGTCATTTCATCAAACAAATCGAACGGCCGAATTTTGTACGGCGTAGATAGCGCTGATAGTGATGTGATATTGCACTGAAAACCTGCTCGATATATATAATTATCATAGAAGTAATGAACTTGAAATTACAATAATAAAAGTGCAATTAGAAAATAAATTTAAACTCAAAGATCTAGGGCAACTAAACTACTTTCTAGGAATAGAAGTATCTAAGTCACCTGATGGTATATTTTTATCACAAAGAAAATATATTTTAGAAATATTTGAAGAAAGTAGGTTATCAAGAGTAAAACCCTCTAAAATACTCATGGAAATGCATATAGACTTAAGAAATGATAAGTCAAAACCAATCGACAAGTCGACAACCTTACATTTTAGAGGTAAACTGATAAAACAGATCTGATGATACCCCCGGCCCATCAAACACGACCCGGTCTAGCCAATAATGATTGTATAAATACTCTTAGGGGTGATACTTAGATCGAGGGGATCTTTTTACCATTTATATAAAACATACTGTATTTGAAAGAAGTTGTGTGGTATAATACTTTATCCTACATTATCAGGGGCTAATCACACCCATTTGGTTAATTGTCAACCTCACAGTTGTGACAGACTCCATATGTGTTGAGTTGATCATGCGCTCTTTGGAGGTGCACGACTAATGTTGGCCTCATATTGGTTTCTACTTCCAATGTCAAATACAAGTTCTTTTTGTTGGTTATTTGTACAAATATGCTTTAGCATATTATAAGCATATTCTCTTAATATTTTATTTTTGTAACAAACCCTGTTATGAGGTGGTTACACTAAGTGTTTTTGTGAAAGACCATGCTACTTACAAGGTGCTAACTCAAGGAGCCTATGATGGTCACATTTACAAAATTGTGCCCTCTCTTGCATCGCCTCTGCCAGTGTCTCTTCATTCCACCCGGGCTTTCATTGATCCCTGGCATCAAAGGCTTGGTCATCCTCATCAGTCCATCGTTCGACATTTTGTTTCTTTTAATACATTACCATCATCATCTTTGAAATTCAATCATTGTAGTTCTTGTGTACTTGGCAAAGCTAGTCGGATACGCCTTCCATCTACATTCTCTGAGTGTCATTTTCCTTTGGAGATGATACATAGTAATGTTTGGGGGGGGGTCAGCTTCTATGTCATCAACGGAAGGTCATATTTTCTTTCTTGATGACTTTTCTAGATATATCTGGATATTTTCTATAAAACATAAATATGAGTTTGCTATGTTTTTAAAAAAATTCACATTATGATTGAAAAACAAATTGGCCATAAAATTAAATTTTTCCAATCTGATTTTCGTAGAGCTAAAATTCTAGGAACTTTCTTCATATGAATAATGAGCAATAACCATCTCGGTTATTTGCCAATCTCTCTATTGTTGATCTCCCTCTCATTCTTTACTATGACCGGAACTAGTCAATCCCCCCCTCCATGTTCTCGTCGTCAACTACGAATGCTAGTTTGATCCTCAATATGGTATCAGATGCATCGTCCGATCCTTGGTTCACTCCTCTTCGAATATTTCTGCTACTCACCGGCCCTCAGACGCCGACAGAACCCCCTCATTTGGATCAATTCAGAGCTTCCTCTATATATCAAGCTCACGTCAACAAATTATTTCATCTGTAAAATACAATTTACTCTGTTAATAAATTGCTTCACTCTCCAACAGTTCATTGATCCAACATCGCCAACACCTTCCCCCACATGCCCGAATTTTCAGACGTGGTGGTGCAAAGATCAGCTCCTAGTGAGCTAGATCTTGTCCCCTCTTTCGGAAGAAATCATCCCGTTGATCTTGGGGCTCACCTCTACAACGTCAATTTGGAGCACGCTAGCATCATCGTATGGCCTTCCATCGAAGTCACGCATCTTACAGTTGCAGATGCAACTACAAAACATGTACGTGCCATGAGGCCGACGAAGACATCTCAAAGTTCCTCCGTCGGGCGAAGTTAATCGCTGACGAGCTCTCCTCCGTGGGTCTTCAACGCCTCTGTCTTCAACAATCTCGTCGCTGACTACTCGCAGGTAGTCACCTCCCTCACCGTTCGCCAAATGCCAGTTCCGTTCAACGAGTTGTTGTAGATCATGACGAGCCATGAAATAATTCATTCGACGTGTCCACTAATCAAACTCCAGCAGCCTGTGGTCGTCACCTCTAATCAAACTCAGGCGACGTCAAATACGTTCGACATGTCCGTGATCTGGAAATTTCGGCGGACGATTTGGAGGAAATCGCAATCGCGGAAGAAATTGGGAATGTGGTGGTAGGCCAGCTCAGCCAAGGAGGGACCCATGTCCAGTGTGTGGGTAATTTGGTCATAGCCCATACAAGTGTCATTATAGGGTCCAGCCCACTAGCACAAATGAAGTCTACCATCCAAATGGGCAGCACATTAATAATTCATTTGCTCCACCTCACGTGACACGTCATTCGGCCACCCATCATACAATTGTCATAAAGTCCCACTATGCGCTTACTGGAGTCCGAGAATGTTACGTCGACATGGTATCCAGATAATATGGGGGTCACTCACCATTTCACTTCAAATATTCAATCAATAAATTCACCACAACACAATATCATGAGCCTGGATCGGCCTAACTAGGTAATGGAACTATAAATTGCCTATAGCTCATGTGGAAAATGGTAAAATTATATGCGGATCCTTACAGGGTTGTAGGAATAATAATTGTTATTTCATTTTTGATAAGTCTTGTGTTTTTGTAAAATACCAGGCTACTTACGTACAAGGTGCTAGCTCAAGGAGTCTATAATGGTCATATTTACAAAATCGTGCCCTCTCTTGCATCGTCTCCGTCAGCATCTCTTCATTCTACCCAGGCTTTCATTGATCTCTGACATCAAAAGCTTGGTCATTATCATCAGTCCATCGTTCGACGACATGTTGTTTCTTTTAATACATTACCATCATCATCTTTGAAATTCAGTCATTGTAATTATTGTGTTGTGTACATAGTGATGTTTGGGGGTCAACTTCTATGTCATCAATTGAAGGTTATCGTTTCTTTATTTTCTTTTTTAATGACTTTTCTAGATATATCTGAATATTTCCTATGAAACATAAATCTGAATTTTTTATATTTTTTTAAAAAATTTCACATTATGATTGAAAAATAAATTGGCCAAAAAATTAAATTTTTCCAATCTGATTTTGGTGGAGAATTTTAGACACTTCCTTCATATGAATAATGAGCACAATAACCATTCACGTTGGACATGACAGAGTTGCTATTCAGAGATGATGGCGGAAAGGTACTCAACATTCACGTTGGATGGCAATGGTGGAGTAGGGAAATTGTTGTTTATTTTATTAATTCCTAAATAAGAGTTTTTACAACAATTTAAATACTCTAGGGTTTATGGGTACACTTCCCAAAATAACGAAATTACAAACAGCAATTAATTAAACTAAAATAGAAAGAAATCAATTTTAAAAGGATAAGCTAATTTGAATTAAATCACTTCCTGGGTCGATAGTTGGTGCTAAAACCTTCATATTTCTTGGGCTGGGTCTTCAGACGGGTCGGGCGATTCCTCCAATTTCTGATTGGTGACTTCCTTCTTCTTCCTCTACCATTTCAGCAACGTCAATACCTGTCATTGTCTCCAGATCTTCTACGATTCTCCCTTGGTTCAATGTGAACGCATCATCTCCACCTTCTTCGAGCAACGAGTTGTCCTCAACTTGCATAGACGGAAACGCCTCTTGAAGTTCTCCACAACTCTCCCAAGTCGCGTCTTCAGGTAAACAATTACTCCATTGGATTAGCAATTGCTTCACAATTTTTCCATGTATGTAAACCTTCCTGCAATCAATAATAACTAATGGATACAATACAGGCTGGTTATTTACAGCTAAAATTGGGGAACTTTTTATTTCAGAAGGAGGTTCTTCCTTGAATCGTTTTAGTTTCTCAATGTGAAATGTGTGATGGATTTTGCTCCCTTCTGGTAGCTGTAACTGGTAAGCTACTGCACTTATTTTCTTTTTGATCATGAATGGTCCAAAATATCTCAGTGAAAGTTTGTTGTTTAATCTGTGAGCCACTGTGAATTGTCTGTAAAGTTTGTTGTTTAATCCTCTCAGCTTTTTCTAGATTATCTTTTATCAAATCCAGAGCCTCTTCTCTCAGTGTTAATAGATCATCTACTGCTTGTACTTGTGAACTGTCCTGTTCATAATGTATTAAACCTTGAGGATCTCTCCCATATAATGCTTTAAAGGGTGTCATACCCAATGGACCATGATAGTTTGTATTATACCATAATTCGCACCAAGGTAATAGCAACCACCCTTTTGGATCAGTATGACAGAATGATCTTAAGTATTGTAGCTAGCCCTCTGTTGGTTTCCTCAGTTTGTCCATTAGACTGGGGATGATAGACGTACAGATGTCATATTTAGTGTAGTCCCACTCCTTTGATAAATTTCTCTCCAAAATTTGGAAGTGAAAATGTTGTCCCTATCAGATACAATTGAATTGGGAACACCATGCAATTTAACAATCATATCAATGAATAAATCAGCTACCATCACGGCATTAAATCCACTAGGCAAAGCACCAAAATGTGCATATTTTGTCAATCTATCTACCACTACTAAGATCACTGTTTTGTTTTGGATTTTTGGTAAATGTGTAATAAAATCCATGGAGATATCATGGAATTGTGAGAACATTAAAGAGAATATCAGCAGTATTTTGGTGGAAGTATATGAGGGAGTCTGTGAATTCTTTTATTCAGAAGTGTATCATTTGTCAGAAAATGAAATCCCTAACCACAACAAGCTGGGTCTACTAATGTCATTACCAATTCCATCTAAGGTATGGCATAATCCAAATGGGCAGCACATTAATAATTCATTTGCTCCACCTCACATGACACGTCATTCGGCCACCCATCATACAATTGTCATAGAGTCTCACTATACGCTTACTGGAGTCCGAGAATGTTACGTCAGCATGGTATCCAGATAATATGGGAGTCACTCACCATTTCACTCCAAATATTCAATCAATAAATTCACCACAACAATATCATGAGCGTGGATCGACCCAACTAGGTAATGGGACTATAATTTCCACATTATGATTGAAAAATAAATTGGCCATAAAATTAAATTTTTTCAATCTGATTTTCGTAGAGAATTCTAGGCACTTTCTTCATATGAATAATGAGCACAATAACCATCTCGGTTATTTGTCAATCTCTCTATTGTTGATCTCCCTCTCATTCTTCGCTATGGTCGGAACTAGTCAATCCTTCACCTCCATGTTCTCGTCGTCAACTACGAATGCTAGTCCGATCTTTAATAATCAGTAAAACGATTATATATCACAACCAATGATCAAATCAAAAAATAAAAGTTATTTAAAATTAAATTTCAAATTCAACTATATATGTAATGATATGATTCTAAGCAAAAAAAATCTAAATTCCATGTTTCAACTACTCTAAATGTCTTTATATTACTATTTCTAAATATGTAAAAAAATACGACACGATACGATTTTAACATGACACAAACATATTTAGAACATATTTAACACGTTCCTTATCTGACGTTAATATTTTTTTACATATTTAGAAATAGTAATATAAAGACATTTAAAGTAGTTGAAACATGAAAGGTAAATGAAAGGTAAAAAAAAATATTTAGTCATAACTCATAAACAATAAGTCAAATCAAATATCAAAAATTCAAAATCATAAAAAAACAAATAGAAATGACCCATGACCCGTCTCCATGTAAACCCGCACCCTCTACTTATTTCCGGGTTGAAAGTAAGAAGTGAAAATTGCATATCTACCAGATGTGAAATGATGGAGCTTTCTCGGTTGACGACGGCGGAGGAAGAGCGCATAGGATGGAAGCTCCGCTGGTAATGTCGGGTAGAATAAACTTGAAACCCTAGAAGAAGAAACAGATTACTTTAAATTTTAATTAATAACGCCACCAATAATTTTACTACTACAAATGCTCGTCTGAGAGAGCGTTTCGTCTTCCTGGTCAGAATCGGATTTCAAAAATCAAAATTTACAATCTTGCAATCTTTTTCCTACCTTCGTTGACTCGAGTGATTATAAATACCCATTCCTCCTCTTCCTTCCTACCAGAACATAACGATCTTGGAGCATTTTGGGGGATTTTAGCGGGGGGAGGGGGAAGAGAGATAGATATGGGATCGAAGGACAGGAACGCTTTACTGCCCGTTTCCGGTCTTTCGCAGGATGGGGATGACGATTTATTAATCAAGGGTTCGTATATGAGTAAGAGAGGCATGTATGCTGCTGTGTCTTACATGGCCTGTGCAGGTAAACTAAAAAGATTTGATTTTTATTTTATTTCTCTTCTTCCTTTAATTTTACAGTTGTTTTCTAAGTGAAGTCTAGCTCATTTCCGACTTGTTGATCCGACCAATTAGCTTATCTCCGATGAAAATACCAGTCCACACTCCACAGCTGTATTTACTGACGCTTCTTCTTCTTTTTTCTTGTGTTATATGCAGTACTTTTGGTTATGTTTAATAAAGCAGCTCTTTCCTCCTATAATTTCCCCTGTGCTAATGTCATTACTCTATTCCAGGTACAGTTCTTGTAATCTTCTATCCTAAAATTAAACATTGATGTTTTATTTTTTTACATATTTGATTTTGGTTTGATGTAGATGATATGCTCCACTTGTCTTCTCTATACAATGAGAAGCTTCAAACTGATTTCTTTCACCAATGGGGAGTCTCGAACCGCGTCTAATGGTTTCTCAACGAACCTTGTGCCTGTTGAAACTTTGTTCAGAACACTTCCCCTTTCTTTCACATACTTACTATATATGGTAATGTTTGATGATTAGTGATTGCATTTCATTTCTTTCGAGTTTTTATCGATTGTGTACTGTATTTTTCTTTAAAGCTTGCTTCGATGGAGTCTGTGCGTGGAGTAAATGTTCCAATGTACACAAGTCTCAGACGGACAACTGTGGTGTTTACAATGGTGGTGGAATATCTTCTGTCGGGACAGAAGTATTCGACTCATGTAATTGGAAGGTAACCATCTTCTTCTTTATCATTCTGCTAATTCATGTAAGAAAACCATATAACATCACACGGAATTTAAAATCTAGGCTACGGAGGATGATATTATTCCTTAGTGGATCATTAATTTTCTGATATATCTCTAAATGACAAAATCCAAGGATTTTATCAGTGTGGTGGTTATAGTTTTTGGAGCATTTGTCGCGGGAGCTCGAGACTTGTCATTTGATTCCTATGGTTATGGCATTGTTTTGATAGCAAACGTTGCGACTGCAGTATATCTTGCAACTATAGCTCGGACTGGTAATTTCCTTATTTTTTTCAGTTATCTTTGCAAACTTAAGGACTGATTATGTTCTATGTCTGGATAAATAGGGAAATCCAGTGGTCTCAATAGCTTTGGCTTAATGTGGTGTAACGGTACGTCTGTTCTGATGCATATAATTGTGGTTTTCACTTTTCAGTACATTGTTTTTACCAGGGATTAACTATAAATCAGTCTATCCCATTCAGGACTATTATGTGGACCAGTTTTATTGATCTGGATTTATATCCAGGGTGATTTGAAGAAGACCATTGATTTCCCATATTTGTATTCTCCTGGGTTTATGGTAATTCATGGTTCCCGTTGATAAGTTTACCGTTTCATCATGGTCTTCTTCGTTACTATTACTTATTGCCTTGGTTTGATTTACAGGCAGTAATGCTTCTTTCGTGTATGATGGCATTTTTCTTGAATTACAGTATATTCTTAAACACAACCTTAAACTCTGCTGTCACTCAAACAATGTGCGGCAATTTAAAGGTTTTTTACGCATATCTCAGTTCACAGTTCTTGCTTTTGGATTCTTAGTTCCCTCCTACAAGGGGGGTTTTGACATGTTCTAATCTCACACAATTCATTCCTCATTCAGGATGTATTCACTGTTGGATTTGGCTGGATTTTATTCGGGGGACTTCCTTTCGATATGGTTTGTGTCAATTCCGTCGACTCACATTAATATTTATTTACTGTTTATAATTAGCATGATTCATCTATCTATTTTTTTACAGCTGAATGTTATTGGACAAGGACTTGGCTTTGCTGGTTCTGGTTTCTATGCCTACTGCAAGATCAAAGGAAAGTAAAGAAATATATCCGACTACAGTCAATAGAAATATACTGATACCTCATAGTTTCTTGTAAGAAATGCTTGAGATGGCTCTTACAATAAACCATTATCTATAGTCAATTTGTGTATCAGATGGAATTGATTTTTTCGCCATCAATGTAATTCATTTATTTTTCATTTGTTGCGAAATAATTACACATGATTGCTCTAATGTTCAATGTTCTTTTAGGAGTGAGTGGAGTGTTAATTAGATTAAAAAAAGTATAACTACAGTGTAAATATCATATTACTTTTCAGGAAGGAATATTTAAAATAACAATAAAAAGAGTTTTTATTCCAAACCCTTCTTTTCTTATCCAACAATTATTTATTTTGGATTAGAATCATGTAACTCTCTACATGTAAGTGATGATAAGATATTTAATTCTTTTTTTTAAGACGATTTAGATTAAAGATAAAATTAAGAGCTTACAAATTACAACAAAACTACAATAAAAAAAAGACAAACCATTAAACAACTAAAAGTATGATAGGATGTGTGAAATAGATATAATTTGTTATTCCTCGGCTTGTAGGTCAGTAACCAATAGCAAAACTTCCTCCTATCTTCTGATAGTTGTATCTTCTAAATTTAACCTGTGCGACTTTTTATATAAGCAGTAGTTATAGATGATAGTCAAAAGATATTTGATTCTATTCGTCTATTTTTTTTATCTCGAGATTAAAATTTGAAACATCATTGGCATTTTTTTTTTACCTCGGTGATGATTCAATTATTTTATACAATCTCATCATCTATTATCTCACCCAAAGCTTGTGTATCCCATATCAATAGCTCACAAACTATGAAGGGTTTGGCTGCTTTGTGATAATTTTACGACAATAACTCGACCTTAACCCAGTAAAACCTCTTTTAAACCAGCAAGAATCTTTTGTGAAAAAATAAACCATTGACCTAAAACAATAACATGAAAGTGGTTGAGTCAAATCAAGAAATCACTCACGAAACCAACACTCCAGAGGACTGAAAAAGAGACTACAACAGAGGAAGCATATTGTAAGTGGTATATAAAGTATATCTGTCTTCCACTATCCAAAGTGCGGGAGGAAAGGCACTTTTGCAGCTGGTGGCATACTGTACACAAGAAGATAAGATCATATATGTGCCTTACAGAAATATGTCAGAAGATTGAACAAAGCATGATGACAATTTTCTTTATCACCAAAATAACACAAATATCAAAAAATAAATCTGTCATAAAAGAAAAGAAAAAACATGTTGATAAGTCATAACTCATAAGGTACTTTTAAAAGAATGATTTTAACTTAGAACAACTAAAAACATATCTGAAATCTGTCAACATGACCGGTAAATAAACCACGGATTTCAAGAATAATTATAAAAGCATGTAAGCATCTTTCTAATGCAAGTACGAGTCTTTGTAATCACCATCTTTTATGTTGTCTATTACATTTCAATCACTCGAGCTTTATACATGAGTATGTACGCCATGTGCCAGTCACCTAATCGGCAAAGCAAATATCAGTAGTATTCTTCTTATCAAAAGATTAGCTCATTATTATGCCAACCAAGATCAGTGATCTTACCACCACCAGAAAGCCTTGTAATGTCATCCTCCTTTTTATAATTGGCATTTTGATCATCATATTCAATCCATTTGCCTATATTTCCATCGTAAATAAATCAGGAAAGGTTAGATAAGTATCGATTTGCCTTTTCAGTTAGGAAAACCTACCACTTTCTTGTTTCACCCATGCAACATAGTGACCAGAATCTGTGGATCTTCCTTTATGAGTTAAAACAGAAACAAGGTCATAAATTCCAGTTATGTGTGCCTTTTTCTCTGCTGATATTCAAATAGAAAACAGGAAACTATGTAAATTAAATTAACTTAACAAACAAATAGGATAAAAATCCGTAACAGGCACATTCCATACAGAACAAAAATGAGAAAAATAAAGAATAGAGACCACATGCTACCAACGTAAAGTGAAAATTAAAATAACGACACAGAAAAAAGATTACTATAATATGTTTACCATTTGGTATACTAACACTGGAGGATTCCCCATTATGAGTGGATGTTGTCCCCTGGATATCAATTAGATAATTAGATCAATATTTTGCAATCTGATAAAATTATAAAATTTGAGATAATAAAGTATTGTTAATGCATAGTTCATAACCTAATGTTGTGAAAAGAAACTTAATTTTTCTTTAGAAATGGTAAAAAGATTTCATTCAATAAAAAGCTAGAAAGAAAACTACAACAGTAATTACATATATGGTAGGGAAACCAAACTACAAATTATGTAAATTCAAAATGTGAGCAACTGGGAATTCTTTTTTGCAAAGGCTGTTTTTCATCAAAATGTTAACCACAGTAGGAAAAGACAAGTATGTTAAGCTGGCCAAGTATGTTAAGCTGGCCTTATACATCACCTCACGGTCCAAAGCATAAAATAAAATGCATGCCCTACCAGGCTACCACCTGTGCATACTTGCATATGGATCACCAATGTGCCCATTGCGAGTACATATAAAATCTTGTAACATAGAATGCTAAATTTTAACTATGTGCTACTTCTAGGCTCTAGATACATTAAAAAATAAAAATCATGCTATAACTACACAGACCCTCACATAAATGAGTGGAAAAATTAATTTATTACGGTGAACTAATATGATCCTGCCAAGGAATCAAGGATAGGGATTCCATGTTACTCATTGCCTCTTTGAAATTGCCAGAGTTGAAAATTCTACCCTGGTGTCATTGTGTGAAGTCTGTCCATCAGGATAGTCCGATAGATTTCCTCTTCAAGTATTCAGTGAAACTAGAACTTAAGTATATAATATTGTTGTTGTTAGGTTCAGACATTCCTTATCTAGCTAAATAGAAGGGGAGGCGAACATACATTCTTGTGAGCGCTGGAGATGGAGATGGATAGCGACTAGGACTGTCCAAATTTGCTCGCGATAGGGATCCTCTGCCTTGAGGATCCTTCTCACTCCTTCTAGGGCTCACGAGTTCTATGACTAGGGCTTGCTATTAGGATTCTCTGCCTTCTAGGGCTCACTTTTTTTCCCAGTGTTTTTCACGCGAATATGGTTTTATAGGGTCTGTATTCCTTATTAGGTGGGGATGTTCTGACCTAGCTTTTGTTTTGGGTCCGTTTCCGACCTCTGTTTTGGCTAGCCAAATGGCCAGGAGGTATTCCGAGGAGTGTGGAGATGATGCATCAGTTTGGAGCAAGGTTCTGGACGCTGCGTCTCCGTAGCGGGATTCAGGTCAGATACGACCCTGATTTAAACAAAATATATATACATAAAAAAAAATTTAGGATCTTTTAAATTTTTATAAACATAATTATGCCAAAAATTTATACATTAGTCCATGGAAAAAGCTATATTATTTTTAATACAAACTCCTCCCACTCTTAAAACTTCATGTTTGTTTTAGACAAAATGAATCTTTATTTATAGACCAACCTTCTTTGTGCATTTTGAATTCTATCGATATGGGATTAAAAAAGTGTACATGTGTTAAATAAATTATTATTATAGAGTATTCTTTGTACTTTTTGAATTCTATCAATGTGAGACTAAATAAAGTGTAGATGTAATAAATAAATTCCTATAAATAAATTCTAGTGTTCTTGTACTTTTTATATCCTGTCATGGGATTGTATAGTGTACATGTGTTAAATAAATTATAATAATTAATAGGGTGTTATAATAATCAATAAATATATGTATTATAATCATTTTTCTATCTAATATATTTTTAACTAAAAAATTTAATTGATTATTTTATTGGCATGCCTATATTTTAGGATTGATATATAAAAATATATGAATTTCACTTATTTTTATATATTTACGAAAATACCACTGGTGTAAAGGTGCGCAAAAGCTCCAGGTGGTGGCGCATCCTGAACCTTGGTTTGGAACCACTTTCGACGCAATGAGGATTTTGGTAAGAAAATTGGGAAGGAATCAAGGAAGGATAGGGACGTCAGGGATAGTAGAGAGGACACGTCATCGTTTTGGAGAATGTTCACCCATCCGCTAGGAGCGAGCAGCAAACAAAACAACAGAGGATATGCTGGAGTGTTCAAGAACCACAAATATCTGGAGCCAATCACTCAAGACTTCATCGAGGCAACTCAAGAATCCGGAACTAGGAGGGTTAGAATACATGAAGCCAATCGTCCCTAACCAACCGGAGGTAGCTATCCTCCAAAGACACCAAATCGAGTCACTAGGTTATGGGGACAAGCTGAAGTTAACCATGAGAATATTGGGAGACGCTCCGAGCTACCGGAGTTTAAATGCGATGGTAAAGAACAAATGCAAAGTCGAAGATAAATTCTAAATTGTCCGCTTCAGGGAGTCAACATTCACAATTTCGTTTAGAAGTGTAGCAGATTATTTAAGAGGATGTGATAGGAGATTTGAGCAGCTAGGTGATGTCCCCATTCTGATCAGTAGAGAGTTGCCGGAGATCATCTTCGAGGAGGCTTACGAGGAGGCACCACAATGGGCGATCATTGAGGGACTCGCTCCGGGTATGTTTTCCAAAAAGGCAGTCAACATCATTGCAAGCACCTTAGGCAAGCCCTTGCACGAAGAGTGCCTGGATACTTGTCACTTTAAGCACGCACTGAGAGTATGTTTCGTGACCAAGACAAGCTTCAAGTACCGGCCATGTATTAAGGATGGTAACAAATCAAGTCGGACCTCACTGAAAGTCACTTATCGCTCTTGTTCGCAAAGATACTCACATTGTGAGCTTTTTGGTCATAGGACTAAGAGTTGTGGATTAATGACAAAGAAGGAGGTGCACGAGGAGACACACCCAACTCATGTTGATTCAGAGCGTAGCTCCAATTCCATTCACAACAGCCAAGCGACACTAGTGTTGAACAGATCATCGGAAGAGAACACTCCACCCATCGTCGCAGAGAGAAGTCTGTTGATTGAGAGCATACAAGTGGGCCAGCCCGTTATGGTGCCCAACTAAACCCGGTGGAGGAAACCAACCCAATGGAGCAGCATGACCCGGATAGCAAAGGCATGGCAAGTAAGTCTCAAGAGATTAGCCCTAGAAATACTTTTAAGGAATGGTTGTTAGGCGCCTCTCACGTTCCTTCTAACACCAATGCTGATAATTTAGGGGGGCAGATGCATAACAATTAACAAACACACAACCATTGACTAATACACAAAAAGAAAATAGCCCACTGGCCTGTACCTGCCACAATATATGAAACCTACTGAACGACAGGAGCGTGAGTGATCATGAAGAGGAGATCTCCCCCTCATACAAAATCCCTAGGTCGAAGGCTCAGGAAGAAGACAAGTCCTCTCATCACGGCTGGGAGGATAAAGATACCTCTGAAAAAGAGGATCTTAACGCAGAGAGGGAGAGGTGATACTTCCAAAGGAAAATCATCAGAATAGTTCCCCATCAATTCCTTTGTTTAAGCAGCTACAGAGTTTTCTAACTAGTCTCCTTCAAACACTATGATACAATAAGATCTAAGGGAATTGTCCAAACACTAAACTCTAGAATTTGGTCCAAAATGCCCCCCAAAATTTCTATGTCCTATGGAGAATCAAAGTTAAAAACTTAAACACCCTCACTAGACTCCAAAGCTGGGACATCAATACCCAAACAACATGTTTCCTCTTTGGGTAGGAAGAAAAGACCTTGCAACACCTTTTCTTTAATTGTCAATATTCTACCAACTACTGTTGGAGGCCTTCAGTTCTCTCAATAATGCTATCTGGGCTATGAGAGGGCAGAACCCTCCTCCACCCACTGAGGATAGTAGAATAGGGTACATTATGGAATCAATAGAGAATTTCGCCCACAAAACTAGTTGTTGGGGCATCCATTGGCTCATGTTAGGCTCCTTTTCTTGGCATATATGGAACGAAAGAAATAGAAGATCAAAACAACATACCCTTAGATCCCCAGAGATCAAGCTTTTTCATGCGACAAGGCGTCGCATAGGCGACCATGCGTTCCAGACCCAGACCCAGACCCGCCTAACCCAATAGGTCTGTTTTATTTTTAATTTTAATTTTTAATTTAAATATAAGGCCCAACCACCCATTTAAGGCCCATTTAAATGACTTAAGTAATTTAAATAAGAGGTTGAGGGTTTTAAAAAACCCTAACCTCTTTTCTTTCTTGTTTCTTGCACCTTTCTAATCCTAAATTCATAGAAGTCTTATAATCTATGTATTTACATTTTAAATTTTAGATTAATAGTCTATTACTTTGTATTAGTAATTTCAGGTTTTAAAATTGATGTATATATTTTTTTAAATGTTTCTGAATTTACCCATATTTTTTAGCAAATATATATAAGTTCAGGGTAAATTCTGCAAATTTACCCTATTTTCAGGCGACGCCTAGGCGGCCATGCGGTCATGGCCATCGCATGGCCGCCTAAAAAACCTTGCCAGAGATTATCAGCAAAGAAATATTGAGAGATGTGAGCATTGCATGTAATGTCAATCTTTATAAAAAGACCAATCGCTCTCAGATTGAGTCAAGGTTCCGGATGCACGCGCATATGCGTGGAGCCGGATCCAGGCATGTTTTAAGTTATTTAAATAACTTAAAACAGGGTTTTGTTTTTATTTTAAAAAAGGCCAAAAAAAATATATTTTAGGACCTTATATTAGAGTATTTTTATAAGGGCATGAAAAGAGCTATATTATTTTTAATATAAGCTCCTCCCACTCTTAAGACTTCATATTTGTTTTAGACAAAATGAATTTTTATTTATAAACCAACCTTCTTTGTGTTTTTTAAATTCTATCGATGTGGGACTAAAAAAGTGTAGTTAAATAAATTATTATTATAGAATATTTTTGATGTTATAGATGTATTAAAGAACGCCCAGCCCATTACGTTATTATTTTTTAAAAGCCTCTTGGGTTGTTTATTATTTTCTTTTTGTAAAAGCCTTTCTTTTATAAGTTTAAAGAAACCCTAACCGTTTAAAGAGCTATATTATTACGAAAATACCCCTACCTTGGTGTTACGATGAATTATAGGGTGTTATAATAATTAATAAATATATGTATTATAATAATTTTTCTATCCAATATATTTTTAACTAAAAAATTTAATTGATATAGTTTAGATATATATAAAAAATATATGAATTTCCTTTAGTTTTATATATATTTACGAAAATGCCACTGGCGCATATGCTCCAGGTGGTGGCGCGTCGCGCAAAGGCGCATCCGGAACCTTGGATTGAGTCACAGGCTATATTACTATGGGAGTCCAATCTCTTGAGGCACCAGTCCATGTCCCATGGCTAGCTAGCCATGGTCATAGCTATATAAGAGAGTGACAATATTTTTACTTTTTTTACAGTTCCCTACATTTGTAACCTTGGGAACTGCCCTATCTTTTATTTTAAGCAATGAAATTTTTATTTTTTAATTTATTAAAAAAAACTTAAGTAATAACATGTATATGCCTTTATGGTAATAGCTTGATCTTAAAATGTTTACTATTGTTACCAACATGAAAAATTGAAAACAAGGTATATATAATGTAAATATGCAACTAGATAGTATAGAAATATACCTCTGATTTAACCATACTAGTATTTTGTTCAGTTGAAGTGTTATCCTTGTTTTGGGGTTTCAAACCAAATTTAGAATCATCCTGTTCTCGCAGAGCCTATCAGAAAGTAAAAAATAATACACTAAAAACAATAGAAATCGTAGTAAATCATATTCAAAGATCTATATATTTACAAACAGATGCAGCGAGAGAGAGAGAGGAATAGGACAAAATGCCTTTCTAGGTCCTTGCAATTTCTGACGGAGATCATCTGAACAAAAATCATAAATATCCAATTCCAAGGGATAGTCCACTTTCTGAATTAGCAGAAAACACAAAGGATTTAAATGCTTTTAAATCATCAATTCAAATATAAGTACACAAAATAATGTGACTTTTAAAATTTAAATCATCACATAATGCTGAATTGTGAGTTGTCAGTTGTCACAGAGAAAATAGAACTTAATTATATGTAAATTTTAATTACCCGTAATATCTTAGCCTTTTGGTTTGATTCTCTTTTCCAATAAAATCGAACAAACTGAACAGTCAGATATCTGAAAAATATTTATAATACCTTAGAAAACAAAAAGGTAAAATAACAAAGTAAAAAAGAAACATTTATATACCTCGGCAAGCTATTGATATGTGAATGTTTAGAGAAAATTGCACTACGCTCCAACAAAGGAGATGTCTTCTCTAACTCAGATTTTAACCCCTGCAGAAAATGAACAAAAATTATCACACCGCAACTAAATCACGTAAAATAGAACAAAAAGAGCAAGAAAAATTGTCACAGAAAAGAAAATTGAAATGCTGGATCATAATTTCTATTTCATCAAAAAATAATTCGAGGTATAACCTTTATAATAATTATATTGCAGCATAATAATTCATTGTAAATGTAAGCACAGACACATAAACATAATGGCATTAGTCTGTTGGGCTTGCTTAGGAGGGGGTGAATCATTACACAATTCTAACTTGCTCATGGTATCAATGCCATCCTAAGCTAACCTTCCTATGTTAATTCATTACACAACAGTACAATCTGACATCCTAAACCCACTTTTCTATGTTAATTCATTGAACAATACTAATTTGCTATTTTGCTCATTGTCTCACTACTTAATGGGGATACACACAACCATAAGCTCAGTCAATAAGGCTCTTAACATTTTTCAACGCGCTCGCTCGCGAAATAGGGTTACTATCAGAGCTCGCGATTGAAGACAGTTGCTGGTCACGATTGAAGACAGGGTTGCTGCTCGAGAGCTCGCGATTGAAGACAGGGCTACTGTTCGCGATTTCTGTCAGAGAAAACAGCTCGCGATTGGGAGGGTCTTCCTGTTTGAAAGTGGTAGGTGTTTGTGTTACTGCTCGCGATTGGGAGGGTTACCGCCAGCGATTGGGGGGTCCGCAAGGCCTCACAGTACAGTGATAAAGTTTAGGAGTGTGTTGTTAGGGAGCCACCACAGATCTCTCCGGCGAGGCTCATATGGCCGGAGAGCCACCCCACAGTCTCTTTGCCCCTGGCCAATGCAGAACACCATAAACTGATTGCATAGAAACAAAATTTTTAGCTACCCGATCATCTATTGAGTGGTTTTTCCCGGAGAAAGATGCCATAGAGCACACCAAAAGAATGCTAAGAGGCCATCGAACCCACCCGGGTTTTTTCCCCACTCAATAGATCAGACCTCCCTCGAGTAACTGAAAAAGAGTTTCTTTGCAAACAAAATGGTGATCTGAATTAGCTAGGAAATCAGAGTTCTTGTGTAGCACATTTATTAAAAAGATTCAGAGTCTAGCCTACAACTTCATTTGGGACGGGAGAAGAGGGAGTAGTTGAGAAAAAATGGCACTCCCAAAGAGCGAAGGTGGAATAGGGGTCAGGGATTTCTTTGCATCTAATGCTTCAGCATTGGTTAAAAGATTGTGGAGTCCTAATAACTCCATACTAGCAGACTGGATAAAAATTAAGTACATCAAAGGAAGAAACATTGGGGAAATAGAGTGTAGACCTACTCTGAACTCTCACATGTAAAAAACAATACTAGCTAATAAGGAAACAATAGGGAAATGTATAAACTGCCTAAGTAACTATAGGGTCACACAAATTGCCCCCTCCAAGCATTCAGAAACATTAAGGCCCAAAGGCATCTTACAAAAGATAAATCTAGGGATCTGGGCCAAAAAGCCTCCCAAATTCTCCATGTTGTTGTGGAGAATTAAGGTCAAAAGTCTGAACACTTTAACTAGATTGCAAAGTTGGGGACTCAACATAAATTCGTCCTGCCCACTATGTGAAAACTGAAAATGAGGAAGAAACATTACAACACCTATACTTTAACTGTCATTACACTAGATCCATATTGCTAGAGTCCACTAGTTGTCTTAATAATGTTGTTTGGACACTTAGTGGGCAAAATCCCTCATCTCCCGCAATAGACATCAGGATAGAAGATATTATGAAAACAATACAAAAATTCACCCACAAATTCAGTTGTTAGGGGGGTACACTGGACTATGATAGCATCCCTTTCCTGGCACATATGGTGTGAAAGGAATAGGAGATTAAAACAGCACACTCTAAGGCCTCCAGAAATTGTCAGCAGAAAAATTATAAAGGATATGAGCATTGCATATGAATCTACATCTTATAAGAAGCAAGGTTTAAAAACCGACGGTTAACTGGCTGACCGGTAAAAAATCCAAAACCGATAGCCGGTTAGTTGGAGCGGGTTTGTCGGTCGGGTCTGGCTCGTACCCGACCCATTTTTTAAGACCAAAAATTTATACATTAGTCCATGAAAAGAGCTATATTATTTTTAATAAAAGCTCCTCTCACTCTTAAGACTTCATATTTGTTTTAGACAAAATGAATCTTTATTTATAGACCAACTTTCTTTGTGTTTTTTGAATTCTATCGATGTGGGACTAAAAAAGTGTAGTTAAAAATATTCTTTGTACTTTTTATGAATGTGGGACTAATAATACATGCATGTACACTTTATAATAATACATGCATCAATGCATGTACACTTTATAATAATACATGCATCAATGCATGTACACTTTATTTAGTCTTACATTCATAAAAAGTACAAAGAATATTTTATAATATTTTTAACTACACTTTTTTAGTCCCACATCGATAGAATTCAAAAACACAAAGAAAGTTGGTCTATAAATAAAGATTCATTTTGTCTAAAACAAATATGAAGTTTTAAGAGTGGGAGAAGCTTTTATTAAAAATAATATATCTCTTCTCATAGACCAATGTATAAATTTTTGACATAAAAATATATTTTTGACCTTAGTGAATTTATGAAGAAAAAAACTACGAAAATACCCCCACCGGTTAATCGGTTTTTAAACCTTGATAAGAAGCACAATCTTTCACAGATTGAAATACAAGTTATACGTTCATGGGAGTCCAACCTCTTGAGGCTTCAGTCCTTGGTCAGTTAGTCATGGCCATAGTTGTATAAGAGATAGACAATGTTTTTACATTTACTGTACTTGCATTTCCCTATATTCTGTAATTTTGGGCTATGTCCAACCCCCTTTTTCAGTAATGAAAGTTTTAATTTCTCAAAAAAAAAATAAGGCTCTTAAAGATGTTAACATATTCTTAAATACTGCATCCTATAAAAGCATAAACAAAATCAGATTCAGTTCAATGCCTCAATATGCTCAATACTTGGGAATCTAACCTCTTGAGGCAATCACAACAAACTTATAGCTGGGTTTCAAGACAAATTTTTTGTTGAAAATAGCCACTTTCGGGATTAGATATTTCACTTTACTAGCAAGATTGCCATTAAAATATCAAACATTTCATTTCAGGATTAGTTAAGTTAATCAAGGTCCAATTTGCCAATTGTTTAATATGAGAATATAAAACTGTTTAAATGGAGAGAAATTTCGACTTTGAAACTGGCATGCATCTTGAAAATCAAACTAAATACTTACATTCTTAAGACCTTCATGCAAATGGTTCACATCCATTGAGATGTGACACTTTAAAGAGTGCACTGACTCTGTTTCAATACTTTCTTCTCCACTTTCAGTACAATGCACTCTGTGAAAAGAATTATTTTCAAAAGCTGACAACAGATAAATGGAATTCTACATTTTTTTATAAGAGGTGAAATTTCATTAGCAGAATGAAGTGGGCCTTGCTCAGATTTACATAAAATACAACGTGACCATCCTAACCACCGTCTCTGCATCAGTTATCAAACTGAGCTAAAGCCACAGGGAATTGCATTTAGTTTAATAAAGAGTCCTATTAGGGATTCTGTGGGTTCTTGGGAACTCCATGGAGATTATTGGAAGCCTTAGGAAATTCTGTTTGAGATGACGATTGCACTCAGCACATATAATGGAATTTTACACGCAGATGAATGAAGAAGGGCTAATTCTTGGATACACTATCAAGTATTTCAATTTTCAAGTAAAATATTAATCTTTAGAGTTTTAATGTGAATATAATGACATTTTTTGAATCTACTACACAATGAAGAAGATATAGTATGTACAATTTATAATAATTAATATTTAATAACAAGCATTAGCTGCATTACTATGTGTTTGTATCTATCCACAATGTCTAATGTCTTAATTTCTAAAAACTTGAACTGTGATGCATAATTGATCCTCTTATATACTCGTGTTAGCAATAATAAATAGATAAAATAAACAACATAAAATCTAGCACAGATGCACTATTTACAATATGGAAAAGATTGTGTAAATAGATTCCTTTTTTTTTTAAAGATTCCTTTTTAAAAGTAATGAAAAATTATATATTTATATCTGCATTATTAAAGAAAAAATTGTACTTAAAACTTAAAAGTTAAAAACCATGGTTAAATTGATGACTTTTGAGAATTTTGGCAAAAAAAAGAAAATATAAGTGCAAAGCTGCAATTACAAAACACGTTTAAAAGGTTTTAACAAACAATGGGAGGATATACAATGATTAATTAATACAAGTTAAATAGTATGACTTATAGTCAAATCGAATATACAACAATTAATTAATATTAAAAATCTTACAAAAACTATTGATTGATAATGAAAATTGAAAATACCTGCTACGAAGGTCAATACCAAACAACTCCTTCACCGTTGTTGAGCTTTCTCTGTAGTGAAAGAACATGTTTGTTCCTTAGCTATTTAATAGAAAGTTTTATTGGGAATAAAACTTAAAGTTTATGAAAAGATTCGGTCATTCAAATACTACAGCTTGAGTCAATCTTTAGGAATTGTAACTTGAGAGTTGAGACAATTATTATGCATAAATAAAAAATTACTTAATTAGAATTGTTGCATATAAAAGGGAGGGGATGGACACCTTAATTCTGATGGCTTAAGAGACTCGGTCAAAGTATAAAGCAGTTGGGTCCAGCACTCTTCAGCATCCTGCCAGTGAAATATTTTCAGAATGCGAAACTTAAAACTAATTTAAAAATAGGATGACGTTAAAAGTGCAATACCTGTTGCATGTACACACCATTTTGCTGTTGTCCAAACTGAGGATACTTCTGGCGGAGCAACTGTCAAAAACAGTCCAATACGAGTGCTGAATACCCATGTTTTTTTTACGACAAATATGACCCAACTTGCAATGTACTTTAATGGGTTATGGGTATAAAAAACTAACCATCCAAAACTGTGACGGATAGATAGGATTACCACTTCGATCAAGATCAGCAAACAATGATCGAGTGGCAATAGTAAGGTCATGTGATGACTGATCTAAGCCATTACTCTTTGTAGAGTACCTGTATTAAAAAAAACTATGACAATTGACAGAGTGACAGACAATGCTGATTTCAATATTTAAAAATAGTGAAGAATCTAACTTTAGCAATGCTGATTTCAACTCCGGAACTGAATGAAGACACTGCAATGTCGAATTCATATAGCATGTATTTCCCAAATTATGGAGGCCGACAGTGTGCCCCTAACAAATTAGAAATTATAAAACTTAGGATATTACAATGTAAATCTGTTAAAAAATGACATTAGCAGTATAAAAAACAATATTTTACTAAAATGCAAAATATTAATGGTAGAAAATAAATTACTTATTTAGGGTATTCACATAGGAAGAAGACATTGAATAAATAAATAAATAAAATCTTGAATGAACCAATACCAAAGCAACGGCCTGTTCTTCTTCTGGCAAGTCTTCCATAAAAACAGGGCCCTTCTCAGGAGCTTTTACAATTTCATCAGCAGTTCCCATCATCATCAATTTTTGTCCCTGGAAATTATATATTTCTAATACTCAGTCCAAATGAGAGAATTATAAGTGCACATAAATGCTACAGTTTTAAAAATGTACCTCTTTCAATGCTATGGTTGACCAATCTGTATCATCCTGTATTAAAGCAATTGATAATATCTCGTCATCTATAACACAGGATAGATCATAGAACTATAACATGATCATTGATCAAACAAAGGATAAATCATACCTTCAACAGACCACCCTTAATCATGATCTTTTGCCTTTCAGGAGGGACACCAGTAAGATCATACAATTGGCATTTGAATACTAAGGGAGGCTGAGTAGTATCTATTTCTATGTCTGAAAAAACTTTCTTCTGCCACTTAATGCTCACTGTGAGATAAATATGTCAAACAGAGAGAGTTTAAAGTGTAGAACATAAAAACGTGTAGTTGCATTGTCACTCTCTTATATAGTTATGTCACCGGCAATGTAGCCATAGACTGATGCCTCGAGAGGTTGGACTGTCATAAGTCATAACGATATGGCTTGCAATTCAATCTGATGAAGAATGGTTTTCTTGTAGGGTCATAAGCAGTACCCACATCCACATCCCTCGGTATTTCTTTGCTGACAGTTTCTGGGGGTCTAAGTGTGTGTTGTTTTAATCTTCTGTTTATTTCGCACCAAATGTGCCAAGCTAATGAGCCTAGTGCTAACTAGTGTGTGCCCCAGAAGCTTTCTCTATGTGTAAATTCCTCTATAGTTTCCATTATATCACCAATCCTAATATCAATCATGTGGGATGGAGGGGATTTCCACCTCTTTGTCCATACCACATTATTTAGGTTGTTTCTGATCTCCAGCAGGAGGTGTCTAGAGTATGGGCAGTTGAAAAATAGGTGTCGAATTGTTTCCTCCCCAGTCCCACAGAGAAGACATGTGGTCTGTAGGTTAATTCCCCATCCCTAGAGTCTGGTCAATGTATTCAGACTTTTAGATTTTATTCTCCAGTGGAACATGGAGAATTTGGGGGGTATTTTTAACCAGATTTCGAGATTCAGGGTTTGTACTATACCTATATATGTGTTATTTATATGTATATAATGAAAAATTCAAAACAGTTATGTGAAAAATATACATAAATCCATTACTATATAAATCTATCTATATACATATAGGGTGTCAAACGAGCCGAGCTTTGGCTTATAGAGCCAAAAGATCGAGTTCGGCTCGATAAGGATATAAACCACTGAAAAATATGAATAACACACAGTAAACCACTGAAAAATAACTAAAAATCAACATTTGGAGTTTTGGACTGTGACTTAAGAATTGTTTAAACTTTAAATCAACTATATTATGACGCTATACATTAAGCTTTCTCCAGTTCAGAAATCTTAAACAAAGCAAATTCTCCATTTCCCATTTTGTTCTCTACTCCAATAATAATAAATCAATAACGAAAGGCTTCCCTCTTTAGTCTTCACCACAATCAAGTCACATCAAGGATAATTTTAAAAGAAACAAACAAAAATCCTAGAATCCAAAAACTTATATCCCAGGGGAAAAAAATATTTTACACGAAAGTCAAATAAAAAACGAGAAAAAGAAACAGATGCAGAATTGAAATTTTCAGTACCGATCGGCATGATTTGGCTCAGACGATCTCCAAGGGGGTCGAGAAGGAGAAAATTTTAGGCTTTTTCGCTTCCAAAAAGAGTAAAAAATCGTCGACTGCCAGAGGGGGAGAGAGAGAGCGCCAAAGGCCCAAAGCGGTGCTCTTTATAAGGAATATGAGAGTACCAAAAAACTTGCAGGAGGGGACAAAGGGCGGAGGGTGTCATCTGTTATATAATAATAACCTAATGCCTCAAAGATAAAATTACTCCATTTTTTTATTTTTTTTAACCAAATAAAAAATCATTTGTGAATTATGATTTATTACTAGAAAAATCACATAAATATAATGTTCTTAGTGGGCACCACCAATAATAGGACGCCAAGTAAGCAGATACTGTGTTCGTTTGGAGTCTCACACCACTGCAATATTTTTTTATAGCGTACTTCATGTGTGCTATATGGTTATTTTAAATGCATAACATAATTGGATGTCGTAAGTTAATTTTAAGTGTATAACATAATTGTGATTGTTGGATGTCAATCGTGTGTTGTGGATGTTTTTGGCACACAATAATGCAAATAAAGATGACACACCTGAATATTTTTTTATTATCCATGCCACCACCCAGAAGGACTACCTGATTCAAGAGTTTGTTGTCGGAGATCAATTTGATGCGATGATACGATTCTAAGAGAATCGAGATTAAGATTAGATAGACCTGGAGTGGATTCCTGTCTTAGATCCAAGACCCAAAGATCAAGGATATCCAAGACTCAAGCAACGGGAATATATCCCTGAAATCAAGACTTAGCCCAAGGTGGTCAATGCGGTTAAGCAAACCAGTTGGGGGCTCGATTCGGCTGGACTGAAGATCGATCGGAGACGGGCGGAGAGATGGCTGTGACGACGGTGATGGCGCAGGTGTACTCGACGGCAGTCGGAGGAAATTAGGGTTGGAATTTCGGGGAGCAAAATGATTGTCAAATTTCTTAATAATTCTGTTATTGTATTACAGACTTTTATACTTTAATTGAATTGAAAATACTCTAATACTTAAGGAGTCTTTTGCAAAATTTTAAAATTAAATAGGTCTTCAAATTCTGATTTAGCCACTTCCCATTGAGTCCATCACGTAGTCCTTGAAGCGCGCCGGCGTCTTCTTGGTTCGACTCGGCCTGTGGTAGGCTGAACCCGGTTCACTGTCTTCAAACGACCTCGAGCCAACGTCTTCTTCCCCAATCTGTCCGCCTAGGTCTTCCTCCGAGTTCCGCACAGCAGCGATGTCACCGGTGGCGTCGTCGTAGTCCAATGTGATCGTATCATCACTCCCGCCTTCGAAACTGACCTTGTCCTCAAGGTTTAGAGATGGAAAAGATTTCTTCAACTCCTCCAACGATTCCCAGGATGAATCTTCCGGTAAGGCACCGTTCCATTGAACCAGTAGTTGTTTTTCTTGTTTTCTTCCTTGCATTACGGTTCTATTATCCAGAATAGCCAATGGATAGATTACTGGTTTGTTGTCGACAGTTATGAGAGGATCTAAACGACAACCATTGCCCTGGACTTCACCGATATAAGGCTTCAATCTGAAAATGTGGAACACATTGTGTATCCTACTCCCCTCAGGTAGACTTAATTGATAGGCCACTCTACTAATTTTTTTTGAGATTTTATATGGGCCAAAATATCTTTGGCTAAGTTTGTAGTGCATTCTATTTGCAAGTGAATCTTGTCTGTAAGGCTGAAGTTTTACTAATACCCAAGCTCCCTCTTCAAAGGAGTGATCTGTTCTCTTTTTATCCGCTTGTAATTTCATTCTGTTCTGAGCTTTCACTAAATTCTCCTTGAGTTTGATTAATGTATCTTCTCTGATCTGTAGTTGTATATCAACTGCCTCAATAGTAGAATTTCCAGAATTGTAGTGTGGTATTTCAGTGGATTCTTTACCATACAAAGCCTTAAAAGGTGTCATTTTAAGAGAAGAATGATAGCTATTGTACCATAATTCTGCCCAAGGAAGAATTTTCAACCAATTTTTAGGATCTTCATGACAAAAAGATCTCAAGTACATTTCTAATGTTCTGTTCACCACCTCAGTTTGTCCATCTGTTTCCGGATGATATGAGGATGAATATAGTAGTTTAGTGCCACTTAACCTGTGAAGCTCCTTCCAAAACTTGGAAGTGAAGATTCTGTCTCTATCGGATACTATAGTGCTTGGAATACCATGTAATTTGATGATATCTTTTAAGAATACCTCAGCTACCTTTGATGCATTAAAATTGGGAGGAAGCGGACTGAAATGAGCAAACTTGGTTAGTCTGTCCACCACAACCATAATTACTGTTTTTCCTTCTACTCTTGGTAGATCAGTGATAAAATCCATGCTAATATCTTTCCACACCTCAGAAGGAATTGGCAATGGCATGAGTAATCCTGAAGGCTTTTGGTTCAAAGGCTTTATTTTCTGACAGACCTCACAATTTCTAACATATTCATAGATCATCTTTCCCATTTTAGGCCAATAAAATAATTTAAAAATCCTCATTTTTGTTCTCTGGTAACCAGCATGACCACCTAGCAAAGAGCAATGATATTCCCACATGATTTTAGGAATTAAATTAGATTCTTCATCAATATAATACCTTCCTTTGTAATATAAAATTCTCTCTTTAATTGTGAATCCCGATAAGCCTTCACTTGTCTCTGAATACTTCTGTATTAAGGTCTGAATTTTAGTATTTTCCTCGCCTTCTTTCTTCAAGTCCTCCATAAGAGTGTTGAACTGTGTGATTAATGCTAACAGTGATCCAGGAGCCTCTTCTGAACTGCTGGAAAATAAAACCTCATCTTCTTCCTCAAATGACCTTGATAAAGCATCTGCTACAACATTCTCTTTTCCAGGTTTATAGATGATAGAAAAATCGAAACCGAGTAATTTGCATAAAAATACCTGCTGCTCCGGAGTTTGAATGACCTGAGTTAGAAGGTTCTTTAAGCTTTTATGGTCGGTCCTGATAATAAAATGGGACCCCAAAAGATAGTGCCTCCACTTACTCACTGCTTGAGTAATAGCATACAATTCTTTCACATAAATAGATGTCGAGCTTATCCTACCTGATAACTTGCAACTATAAAAGGATATAGGATGGTGCTCTTAGGTCAAAACTGCCCCAATACCTCTGTTACAGGCATCTGTTTCTATTTCAAATTGCTTGGAGAAATCTGGAAAATTCAGAACAGGGATTGTGGTCATTGCTGTCTTAAGTTTTTCGAAACTGGAATTTGCCAAATCACCCCACTTAAAAGAATCTTTCTTCAATAAATCCGTCATGGCAGCTGCTATCTGAGCATATCCTTTAACAAACCTTCTGTAATAGCCATTTAAGCCCAAAAATCCCCTTAGTTTCTTTAGATTTTTAGGAATGGGCCAATCCACCATAGCCTTTATCTTTTCAGGATCAGGATGTACACCATATGCTGCAATGATATGGCCAAGAAACCCCATTAAATTCTTCCCAAAACTACATTTAGACAGTTTGGCCAACAATCTGTTATTTCTTAGAGTTTCAAACACCATTTTTAGATGCACCTTGTGGTCTTGGAGAGAAGAGCTGTAGACCAATATATCATCAAAGAATATAATTACGAATTTTCTTAGATACTTACTGAAGACTGAGTTCATCACCGATTGGAATGTTGCTGGTGCGTTAGTAAGCCCAAAAGGCATTACTAAAAACTCGAAATGTCCCTGGTGAGTCCTAAAAGTTGTTTTCTCTGTATGTGGTGGGTGTACTCTAATCTGGTGGAATCCAGATCTCAAATCCAACTTAGAAAAAATTGTTGAACCGTTCAACTCGCCAAGAAGCTCATCTACAGTGGGGATAGGGAATTTATCCTTTACTGTTAGTGCATTAAGGGCTCTGTAGTCCACGCACAACCTATAACCTCCATCTTTCTTCTTCACTAACAGTACTGGTGAAGAGTAAGGACTACTGCTGGGTTGGATAATTTTCTGATTTAACGACATCTCAGAAATCAGTTTCTCTATCTCAGTTTTTTGGAACTGAGGGTATCTGTATGGCCTCACATTCACCAGATTTGATTGTGGTTTCAGATGAATATAGTGGTCCCTCTCTCTCTGGGGTGGTAGGCCTGCTGGTGAGTCAAAAATATCTGTGAATTCTTGTATAATTGGGGTAAGTTCAACTTTATGAGTTTCAATCTGTGGGAATTTCAGATTTTCATCCACTTTCTCTAAGTAGCATATATAAGCTTCTTGGGTAGATGCAATGAGACACTTTAGCTGTCCAGTAGTGAGGGGGTCTTCGGATATCCAAGGACATCCATACCATACGATTGTGTTGCCCTCCTTATCGAATTTCATCCATAATTTATCAAAATGAAATGTTACGGGCCCTAAAGTTTTCAGACCTTGTATACCGATGACCATGTTGGATCCAGCCATAGGTAGGAGGAAAATATCCATCTTTATACTCGTACCCTGAATTTTTATCTCCACATCCTTACAAACTTTGTCACAAATTAACTTTTCTCCACTTCCCGTGGATACTTTAAAGGGAATAATAATATGAATGATCAATTTGAGTACCTTGGCCACCTCTACTTGCATAAAATTGTGAGTTGATCTTGTGTCTACCAAAACACTCACACACTGACATTTAATGTACCCATCTAGCCTGATTGTGCTAGAATTAATATGACCCTCAAAAGCACTAAAGCTGATTTCTGTTTGGCTTCCCTGTATTAACTCTTCTGGTCTGTCCTCCTGGATAATAGGCACCTCATCTTCAACTTCCCAGAAACATGATTCATCTGCTGAAAGTCTGAAAATTTTTCTTTAGCATTTATGACCTGGCACATACTTGTCATCACAATTAAAACAAAGATCCTTTGCAGTCCTCTTCTTTCTCTCGGCAGGAGACAATCTTTTGAATACCGGAATTTTTGAAGTATTTTCTGAACCAGAATTTTGTGCTATTGAAACAGAATTTTGTGTCATTGTACTAGTGTCTGAATCACCTTTAGGAATGAAAGGTACTATTTTTGGTGATTTATTCCCTTGATACTTGTAGCTTGATCCTTTATAACCCCCTGATCTGGCCTCAATCTTTCTAGATAATTCCATTGCTTCATGTATGTCAACGGGTTTGTATCTTAATACTTCAGTTTGAATGTATTCTTTAAAACCGGAAATATACATTTCGAATATGAAATACTCAGGAAGTCCTAGAACTTTAGTGCATAAATCTTCAAACATAGCTTGCTATTCAATTACTGAGCCCTCTAGGCAGAGTGGCCGGGAGAACAGGATGCGTTGGTAGTTGGCCGGGAGAAACCTCTCATACATTAGGCTCTTCATTTTTTTCCAAGTGAGTATCGGACCCTTGTTTCGATTCGTGCGGTTGGCTTGTGTTTGGCGCCATCATGCCTTGGCGCGACCTTTGAGCCGGAGTGCCACGAGCTGGGCAGTGGCGTTGTCGTCGATAGGGACATACGTGAAGTAGTCCTCGACGTCGGCTACCCAATCTATGAAAGCCTCATTGTTCGTCAATCCATAGAAAATAGGGATGTCGGCCTTGAGTAGGCTGGCGTGGTGAGTGGCGAAGTTGGTTCGGCGGTGATCTGGGCGGCCAATGACAAAGTCTTCGTCGGATGAACCATGCTCCCAAGGTGGGATTCCAATAGGTCTGTGACTGGACGTGGTCGGGGGTCGGGGATCGGGGATGGTTGAATTGTGGTGGGGGTGGATGGAATTGTGGTTGGAATTGGGGTATGGGTGAGGTGGGTGGTGGCTGGAATTGTGGATTGGGATTCGGAAAGGAATTATAGGGTGGTGGTGTGAGGGATCCTGTGAGTACCGACACGTTGATGGCGGCGAACATCGTGTGGACCTCGCGTCGTTGTTTTGTGTACTGGTCCATCATGGATGTTACACCCACCGGCCAGATAACTGTACACTATGAGGAGAGGTCATCTACTTCTAGAGGAGGCAGAGAATATTGAACCCACTACCCTGGTAATTCCCCTGTCTTCTCCTTTCTATTGTGATTTCCTTTTTTCTAGTCCTAACCAATTTCCGTTATACTCCTCCCCCAAGTACCCTTCGCTGACATTGACGTCCGAGTCTGCCTCGGCCGGCAGCCCCCCTGGCCACATTCATTATCGCATTACTGTTTTTATTCCTATGCTTGTAGCTTCTGCGTTATCACTTTTTTTATTTCAATCAATAAGATTGTGGCTATTACTGAGATTACCGGGAAGGAGAAGTTCATAGATAATTGAGATGTTAAAGTTGAAGTAAATTCAATTTACTGAAAGTCAAAATTGAATTAACTTTGACTTGTATTAGCAACAATTGAATGTATTAAGTGAATCTTTAAAGTATAATTACATCATGTATTTATAAGGCTCATAATTGGACTTTATACATTAGCCCTTTAATGTTTATCACATCAATATATTTTGCTATTGCTATTAGGCTATAGGCAAATAACTGATTGATCGTTTCTAAAATATAATAATCTTGTAGCTTTAATATACATAATTATAAATTTTTCATCTTTTATAAATCTTAATTAGTTAATTTCATATTCTAAAATTTAAATTCTAATTTCATTTCCCTCTCCTCACCGTCGTCGGACCCCAGACCTCTCCTCGCCGAATTGGATAACGAAGACATTGATGAAGTGAAAAGTGACGATGAAAATGAAGATATATTAATCTAATTTGATGAATTATTTAAGAATTATTTGATGTTTTATTTTATTTGATATTTATCGAATTATTTGATATTTTATCTTATTTAAGAATTATTTGATGTTTTATCTTATTTAAAAATTATATGATGTTTTATATTATTTAAAAATTATTTGATTGTAATCTTATTCAAAAATTATTTAAATAACAAGGTTTTTTATGCAAAATATTCAATCAATTTATTAAGCCCGAACCCGACCAAACCCGACATCTAAATTGGGCCCGGGTTCAATATTTTTGACCTTCCGGGTTTTGACCCGAACCCGATTTGAAAACTCGAGTCTGGCTCTGGGTCTAGGCAAACCCGACCCATGCCCAATTCTAATATCCGTCGTTAAAATCCGAATTCGATTAATAATTCTGTTTTATAAAGATTAATTGACTATTAATTAACTTTATCAATGGTGATTTTATATTTTTATAATTTTATTTTAAGATTTTCTATAAAAAAGTTATTAATTAGGATTTTCCGAATATCCGAAAATTTATCTGAATTCAGATATAGATTTTCCTATTCGAGCGGATTTGGATATCAGGGTATCCGAGTCGAAACCTTCCGATATACAAGCCTATGTACTCTTTTTCTAACGAAGTCATACACTACAAGAAAACATAGTTACATCGATACATTTATAAACGGATTGTGATCCATGTCGGATTCGAAGAAATTTCGTGAAAAATCCCCGATATCAGGGACGACTGACATATGCCGTCATTAGTTTATAAATTTTTCATATAATGACAGATTTTTATATCAGGTGAAAAATCCACGATATCAGGGACGACTATTTTTCCAAAAAAATGACCTTTCGATATTAACGACGACTTCATGGATTTCATGGGTATCCGTCACCAATGTGGATATTAGGTGACGGCTCTTATGCCAATCACCTCCTCCGGATGATATCCCCTCCCCAAAACCTCTCTTATATGGTGTACCTCCTTCGAAAGGTATCACATATGTCAATCACGTAACTTAATAAAAGGTAAATTCAAGATATTTGATGGATTTTTTTCGATTAAAAGATAAAAAGACCACACATTGAACCAATCTATATCAGATAAAAACCCCTCTTTTGGATTCTTACATGAGAACTAATGTTAGAATTTTTTTTCTCTTCCTCTCTCTCTTACAATTTAAAGGGAGGATGTATTAAATTTTATTTTTTTAGTTTTTTTTCCTCACATATCTCTCTCTCGGTAAGACTTATCAGACTTTGTTTTTTAATTTTTTTCCCCTCACTTTTCTCTCTCCCTTTGTAAGAATTGTCGGAGTTTAGTTTTTAAATTTTTTTTTTCTCCCTCACACACTCTCCATCCGCGATTATCAGAATGTAATTTTTATTTTTTTTCTCTCTCTCCCTCCGTTAAATTGTCAGATTTTTTTCTTCTTCTTCCGTCCATTTTGTCAATATATTTCCAATTCTTCTTCTCTGTTACTACCTCTTAACTACGTATAGTTATACCTCACAATCTTTAATCTGATTTTCTCTCTCACATTACCACTACTTACATCTATTTTTTCATTGTACTGTTTTAGTAACAACTGCATGTTTTTTTCAGGTTAGGTTTCGGGTTAGAGTTTAAGGTTCGGGTTAGAGTTTAGGGTTCTGGTTCAGGTTTAGGGTTCACAATATCATTTTCCTTTTTTTCCGTATATTTTTTTTCTTAAATATTTTTGTTAGGTTCAACTATTAATATATTCGACAAATTCACTTTTCTCCTTATAGGATATTCGATATCTACCTGTTTTGTCTTTAGAAAGACAAATCGAGTTATTTAAACTGACCCTTATTGAAGAGAATTCTACACCGACATGCATTTGTCATCGATTTGAATATAACGACGTCTCATGCTCTCATATTATACATTATCTGATTGTCAACCAGTATCGAAGTTTACCTAACGATTTGAAAACGTCTAGGTGGAACAAATTATCCAAGAATCACATAATTTCTTCATCAATTTCAGAACCTGATAATCTTATTTCCAAATCCTTAGTAACGTCCCAGACAATGATAAATTATGCGAAAATGGGACAAGCTCAACTTAATATACTACTCAAATATGACGACGAAGTTTTTCAAAAACTTAATGCATAATTTATATTCTAAATTTAGTGTTTACATAATTTAACCTAAAATTTCAACACAATTTAACTAAATTATTCATCCATAATTAGTCATACAACATAATTTAATCCAAAATCAGTCAATCATCAACGATAAAAATATCTTTATTATATTCCTCATCTTGGTGGGTTCAAGCACATAATTAAAAATATGTAGAATGACCAATTCTTCTGATATATCACTGATATCTTTATAATTATCTTCATCATCTTGGATGCTTATATGAGGTAAATCCTCGCCTTCTTTTCCTTTATTTCACCAAGATATAAAATTCAACAAAGGGAAAAACAACTGTGGCACAGGGAATTGTAAATTTCATCTATGGAAAGTACATATTATAATCATGAATTGGATTGCTAGTTGCTATCTGCTTTATTTTTGGAAATAAAATCCAATAGAATTAACAAAATATCCTGTGCCTTGTCCAAAAATCCCAACCAATTTTCCACAATTAAATTCGTGAAAGTGCCCTAATATCTTTATTTCACTGTCTATTATTTTACTATTTGGATCGCTTCCATATGGTCCAAATTTTCGCTCTTTACTTGTTCTGAAAGTAATGTAAACTATTACCCTTGAATCAAACCATGATCCATACGCACCTTGTACTTCTGTAATTTCCTCACCCCTTTGTAATTTTATTTTATGAAGCATACCCTTTTTTAATTCATCCTGGTGATAAAGGATATATTTAATGAGATCGAAAAATCACTAAACATAAAAAAAAACATCTTACCGGAGTAGAAACTCCAACTTCTCCACCAATTCTATGAAACTTATATTCTCCAACGTTTGTAAACAGGAAACCAATAGAATCAACTACTTTCTCCGAACGGATATACAACTTTATATTGCCATCATAGCCATTGTAAATGAAATTATTTCCTGAGTATTTTCCAAATGGACCCTTGATTAAAATTCCATCCATATCTACTTTAACTTTTTTGTTGAAGATCTGAAATGAAATTAACAAATTAAGCTCTTTATAAATTACGATTTAGGGTTATCAATCGATATATATATATATAAACAAGTAAATACCTTCTCAAATACCTTTGATACAAACATACGTAAATTACTGAAGACGGAATTCGCATGAGATGAACGAATTGGTAGTAAGGAGCTCTTATTTCTTCTCATCAATATATAAAACTCAACAAAAGAAAAAATAACTACTACACAAAGAACTGTCAATTTCATCCATAGTTTCGATACATATAATCCCACAAACCATCCTACAGCTAAAAGAAATAATTGAAATGAGTAGCTTCTTTTCCACGATTTCATATCAATTAAATACCTCCGATCCGATGATGAACGTACTCCAGCCGTTTCTTAATCACCTGAAGAAAGAACCATGCCAAATTAAACTTTGTATAGTTGAGATCGACTTTAGAGGCATTGACAGTTTGTCCACCCAACTATCCCGATCATTTGTAAGCAAAAATATTTAATTTTACCTCTGGTGATGGCTGGATTCCGATAGCTAGATTCTTACTCTTATCAATATATATTTTATTTAAACTGCGAAAAGATGACGGAGGAGAGTTCGATTGATTGGTCGAAGTAGAATCGGCGGAGGAAGAGGAAACGGAGAACCCATATCTGAACAGACAGTTACTGAACCAACGGAGACAGCGACGATTGCTCCGACGAATCAGAGGAGAAAAGGTACACCATACCAATTCCCATTGGCTTAGTCCTTATAATAATCCAAATTCATTTTAATATTATTATTGTATTATTCCGTAGAAGAAGACGAAGGAAGAAACATCACATTCATGAATCACCGATATTATTATATCCTTCTAAATAAGGGTGAGAATCCCCGCTCGGATAATCTCCGTATCCAGAGAAAATTACATATAGACCATATAAAAAAATTATATTGTAAAATTTATATAAATAACCTTATACAACATGTAGAATCCCTGCCCCGTCCTCCGTGGAAAATTACTTAACTATTATTAATAGTAATAATCGGAAGTTGAGATTTAGATCTAATTAAATTAATTAATGCATGCATATTCTTACAGCTCTAACATTAAATGCTAAAATGATTTTTTTTTCAAACTAAAATTGATTTAGATGCTCTAAAATCAAAATAATTAACAAGGAATAAAAGTCAAAGTTGACCAATGGACATTAAGAAACATCAGTCTCTCCTTTAATCCGAAGTATTATAAGAAAAATTATTGTCATCTTTTGAAAATATCTATGATAAAAATATAAAAAACCAATATCATGATACATATCTAGTTACTTTATAATCAGACTATATAACTAATGAAAAATTACTTTCAAAAACAAAACAAAAAAGTAAACCAATAGGTATACCAAACCACCAACAATGCAACATGTGAAACATGGTTAGAATAGATAGAATAATGTAAGTAGGCGAACTAACCACATGCTCATGTCTTCTACTATGCGTCTGTGTTATCTGTACCTTTTATAAGAAGGTGGTTGGCAGTGCCGTTGTGGCATACCATGGTTGACTGAATGGGCGGTCCGATCATCTCTATTCATCTATCTAGACGGTGAATCAGTGAAGGTGAATGTTAATATGCATAATGTGTAAGGTTTGGTTATCCATCACTTTACTTTAAACTTATTGTGCCGTGATTGGGCTGCTAGCTCCTTTATACATGCACAACCCAATCACACACCACCAGCACGCATGAGGAAAACCGGGGTTGCATGCCTAGTTTGCGTATAAAGAAGATACCTGGAGTGCAAAGTGTCGTGTAGAATGATCGAGGATTCATACAACTATAAATACCCGTCTATTGTACACTAAAGGGGACGATAGAATAAAGGAATATTTGGAGCAACACTTTGACGACTCTGCTGGGGATTCACTACAAGAAAAGAGGTCTACAGTGACGATTTTGTATCGTCGTTAAATTTCATGAAGGATTTTGATGAAAACGCGCGATATTAGCGACGATACGAAGATATCATTGCTAAATATCTTTTTCTTCTTCTTTAAATAGTGACGATATTTTGATAATCGTCGCTACTTATTACATCTAGCGACGATTTAAATGTTATCGTCGTTAATACTTGTGGATCAATTTATAAAATTTGAAAAGATTAATCCCTAAAATATAAAATTCCCTTAATAATTTTAAGTTTAATTACATATAAATCCCTAAAAACTTAAATATCCCTAAATCTCTCCCCCAAATCTTCTAAATCCCTAAACCTCTCCCCAAATTTTCTAAATCCTTAAACCTCTCCTCCAAATTTCTAAATCCCTAAACATCTCCCCCAAACCCAAAACCCACGATTTCTCCCAAAATCTCTCCAAATCACCGGCGAGTTCTTCTCCAAATCTCCGTCGACGTCTTCTGTTCCGGCGAGTTCTTCTCGTAGCCATCGATTTACTACCGGCAACTGACCTTGTTGATCTACTGCCGGCGATCAACCTTCATCTCCACGTTCTTCTAGCTACTGCCGGCTATCTTCCTCTCCTAATCTCTTGATCTCCACATCGAATTTGGTATTATTTTTTGTTCATTTCCAAAATTAGAAGACATCCACATGAAGTAAATATTTTTTGTTCATTTTTTGTGATGTGCTGTGATTGATCGTATCAGTTACTTTATTTATTGTGTCTTGTGTTGTGTTTTATGTCTTGTGATGTGCTGTGATATCAGTTACTTCATTTTTTGTGATGTGATGTGAATTCATTGAGTAACGGGGAAAACAAAAAATTCATTGGGTTTACATTGTTCATTCATTGTGATGTACTGTGATTGATATTTTGAATTATTTCTCCCAATATCAGTTACTTTATCAATTTGAATTATTTATGTCCAATTATCAATTTGAGTTAACAAAAAATTATGCATTTGCTGTCCAATTTGAATTATTTTTGAATTATGCATTTGAATTATCATTTGCTGTCCAACATATTAATAGATGAGTAAAACTCAAATTTAAATTATTTCTGCTGGGGTTTTTGTTTTAACTTTCCAATTTTGTTTTAATTATTTTGTTTCTGTTGAGGTTTTTGTTTGCGACGGACCTTGTTTCTGTTTTATGTTAATTTTATTATCGTTTTATCTTTTATTATTATTAGTTCAAGTTATAATTTTATTATTTTATTTCGTCTTCTTGTTTTCAGATTTTATCTCTACATTCCCAAATTTCCGCCGAACTGCATATTTTCATCTCCTCATCTATTGTTGGCGACTTTCATAGGTATTTTTCTTTCTTTTTTAAAAATCCAAATAAATTTGATGTGAATGTAATAAATAAAATGCATTCACTACAAAAAAAAGTAGGCAGTTCGGACGAAGCAAAGTTAACGGAATTTCCGTTACAAATACTTATTATCAAAGTTAACGGAATTTGTAACGGAATTTCCGTTAACTTTGCTATTTCCGTTACAAATACTAGGACTTATATATTGTAACGGATTTTTTAACTATTTTTAACGGATATTCCGTTACAAATAGCAATTATTTAATAATTTTCATAATTAGGGTTAGGGTAAATGTAAATAATTAGGGTCAGGGTTAGAGTAAATGTAAATAATTAGGGTTAGGGTTAAGGTTAGTGTTAGGGTTAATAGAAATTAATAAAAATTAACAAAAATTAGTAAAAATAAGTATATATACATATTTAGATAGTGTTAGGGTTAGAAGTTAGGGTTAAAAGTAAGAGTTAGAAGTTAGGTTAGAAGAAGTTAGATTATAGTTTTTTAGATATTATAAATTATAAAAAATTTAAAGTTAGATTATAATTAGATAATTATAAAAATTATAAATTGAAGTTATTTTAGATATTTTAAATTTTAAAGTTAAAAAATAAATTTAAATTAAAGAATGTATTTTGATTTTTAAAGTTAAAATTTCAATTATAAAAGTTGTTTTAAATTATAAATCCTAAAAAGTAAAAAATCAATTTAATAAATTAAATATTTTAAAACTTATAAAATAAGTTTATTTTACATTAAAAAAATAGAAGAAGTTATAAATTAAAGTTATTTTAAATTATAAATCCTAAATAAAAAATTAACAACTAGTGATTTTTTTAAAAATGATTAAAAATTATTTACAACTAGTGATTTTAATAAATTGTAATATTAAATTTTAAACTAAGTTAAATTGTAATATCCCCAAAAGTATAAACTAAGTTAAGTCATTTTAAAGTTATTTCCCAAAAGATTTTAAATGTTATTTTATAGTTATTTCCTAAAAGATTTCCCAAAAGTATAAATTTAGTTAAATTAAGTCATTTTATAGTTATTTCCCCAAATCAAACACCCAAAACCCCAAATCGATTTCCCCAAATCATTCACTCCTGGACTTTAAGATGAACTGGAATTATCTTGAGATTTTATCATAAATTGTTTTGATTTATACAAAACCAATCGCAGAATTTTATTCGGCGACTAACTCGGCGACTTATCCCCAAATCCGCCGAACGAACAACTTCTTGTTCGCTCCCCAAATCGACGATCACTCCATTCTTCCGACGAATAACTTCTTGTTCACGCATCTTCTAGGTAAGTCCATTCCATTCCGTTATTTATATCTACTTAGAATGGGGGGGGTTAATAGGAAAGCAACAAAGAAATGGTAAAACTACAGATCAACATAAAAGAATCCAGCACTGTTTTTTGATCCGACGCAAAATAACTAGACAGGTTTCTCTAGCTAGAATCTTTTACACTATTTGTTCAAATCGGGGGCGTCAAAAGCAGGTGGTCTGTCATTGGCAACACTGACTATAATGTTCCGGCCATGGAGTTCCTGGTGGCCAATCAGAACAAGGTTTAATAAAAGGGTTATTTGTAAAGACTAAAAATTAATGGTGTATCACTGTATCTTAAAAAATGGATGATAAAAATTCAAAAACAAACCTTGCCATTCGTGCTTGACATGGCTTGGATTGCTGCTTCGTCTGTTGAAAATCCTATAAATCCAAACCCCCTTGATTTCCCAGACATTCTGTCCATGATAACTCTTGCTGCCACAAACACACAAAAATTATAGATAAAAGACAGAAGAACTGAAGAAGATGTCTACATATAAGAACAAGAAGATCAGTGCAGCAATTGATCAATGTGGACAGTAAATTGAAAAATAAACTATTCTTCCAATCTTGGATGGAAGAATAGTTGTAGAAAATTGGATTTTGGCAATGTGTGATTGGTAAGTTGTGCAACCAAAATGAGCTATAAAAGATACAAATTCACTTCACCTACCCTCTATCACTTCTCCAAAGTCAGAAAATGCCTCTTTAAGAGTTTGATCGTCCATGTTGAAATTTTAAATTACATGCTTTATCTTCAAATTTAAATATTTTTGAAAATTCAACACAAATATTAGAAATTTATTTGACACATCATTGAGTGATAATAGATTTGATTGTAAATATCTAATTTATTTTTTCTATTTTTTCCGTATGTCAGGGATCTTCACAGTAATAAATTGACAGGACCAATTCCTCCACAAATTGGAAAACTGAAGCATCTGAGATCATTGTATGTCAGTTATAACTTATAACTAAATAGTATTTATAAATGGTGCAACTTGAGTTTTGTGCCGTGCCATCATCTATTTTTTGAAAGCAAATAAAAAATTTCATTATTAAAATGAAGGGAATTGCCCAGTTTACATGGAGTTCGTGTCATCATTTTTTAAATGTTCTGAATTTTGAATTTTAATAATTAATACAGCATTAGCATAAATTTGGACTATTGCAAAATTATAATATCTTTATAAAAGAAAATAATCCCTATGGTTTTGTTGTGTGCTTATTTGGCATAAAGAATACTCTTCCACTGATTTTTCACTCATTATTGTAAGAATAAACTTCATGATTGTTAAAAAAATTTCCATTATTCTGCAAAATAAACTATGATCTGAACAATGCGTAGATTGTCTAATCAATTTTGAATAACATGATTCAGACAGCAGTTAGATTATTCCATCTTCTCTACATCCTTAGAAACATGATGGTCATCTATCAATTTTGCACATTAACATCAATTTTGGCTAGCTATGGGTCCAAAATCTAAATGAGAACTGTTAAGACAAAATTTTATTAAGTCCATGTAATTGAAATGCCATTTTTAATCAGACTGCCGTACGAGGCATTAGGAAATTAAGATTTTCAGATGTTAATCCTTTCATTAGTTCTATGAAGTGTGCAAGTCACAAAAATTACCCAAATTCCAGAGAAATGACATGCATGTTCAATTGAATAATCCAAACTGCGGACACCAAATTCCATCTAATGACCTAGTTCTGGTTTATTTACTGGATAAAATCTTATGTAATCAGATTGCATATTGCTGTCTGGAATTGAATTTCCAGACTGCATTCTATTTTCTTGTTTGTTGCTGTTTGAACTTAATTTTTCAGACTGCATAGTGCTATCTGAAATTGAATTTTCAGGCCGTATGATATTATTGATTTTTAAGAGGTTTCTTTTTATTTGTATGTTAGGAGATAAACTAAAATGACTGATCAAATAAAAGGGCTTGACAAATCATGGTTGTTTGAAAGTTCAACCTCGATGAAATTTCAAAGTGGATTGAAAAGTTTTTTAGATTTTGCTGAAATCTATTCAAACCACAAGATGGAGCCTGGATTAAAACTACCATGTCCTTGTTCAAAGTGTCACAATGGCAAATATTATAATCGTAAGACCATTAGTGAGCATGTCATACTCTTTAGTTTTGACAATGCATATAGGTATAAGACATGGTATATGCATGGAGAATTAATTCCAGGTTCGAGAGCACATAAAAAAGCATTGAAACGCAAGAGACGTGAAATAGCAGTTTCTACTACACCTCCTATGATAGTAGAAAATGAGATGACCCTTTTAGTAAATGAAGCAATGGTTGATCCAACTAATTATCCAGTCGCTAATCTGATTGATGAAGGAATGACTAATATTGTCATAGACGATCTAATTATTTCTCCAATCAATCATCCGGATAATTTGAACAATGATCCCACAAATACTCCGATCGATGGTCCGATCATTGATCCAATAATGGCTTCTATCAATGATCTTGCAACCACTCTGAACAATGATCCGATAGCTA
>LFYR01000817.1:104909-126967 GCA_001185155.1 Zostera marina
TCTTCTGTCGACGTTGCCCGCATCCTTCTCGAGCTCTGCCCTCGCTCCCCGCGACGGGTCCCCCTTTCGCCGACTCGGGGGTCGGCTCGTTACGTCGTCTCGTTGGTCGGGTCCGCCTGTGGGCCCATCTGTACACCCCCGCCCCGTTCCGCGCGTATCGTTCGGCCGTTGGACACCGCCGGGCTTACGTCGGGCGTTTCTCCCCCGCCTCGCCGTCCGCGTCGGGCCTTGACTTTCACCCTGCTCCCCAACGGACCGGGTCCTGGGCTCCCTCGGAGGCCCCCCGGCCCATCCGATCCTGACCAATCCAGCTACGCGACGCTTCGTCTTCCGCGCCCCCCTAAACCCTTATATAAACCCTCATCCTCTTCCACTCGCGACTGACTCTTCTTCTCCCCTTGCTTTTCGCCTTCTCCACCTCCGACCTTCTCCCTTCCCAGGTTGTTAATGGCTTCCGCCGACCGTGCACGGGCCGAGGCTGGCGCCCGTAACCTGGCTTCGTCGCTTTTCATCGCTCCCACCAGCAAAGGCCCACTATCCACCGTCGGGGTCGACGTGATCCGGGAGGCGTTGGCGAAGATGGGCCAGCCGGATCTGCCTTTTTCCGAGGCTGGGAACCGCCTTGCCTCCAATCCGCCGCCGGGCATGGTCGCCCTTTACACGCCTTACGCCGAGGCCGGCCTCGTTCTCCCGCTTCCCCCTCTGGTGGCCGAGGCGATGCATTTCTGCGACATCTCGATCTCTCAGTTCCCCTGGCCGCCATCGACCGCTTGATGACCTTCATCCTTCTCTGCCGTCGGTCTGGCTGCTACATCTCCCTGCAAGTCTTCCTGATTTGGTTCACCATGACCGCTATGACCACCGACCCCCGTCGTCTGCTAATCGCTCAGAGATCGGGTGACGCTCTCTTCGACCAGCTGGTCGACCGATCTCACCACTGGCGGGACCGCTTCTTTTTCGTCCCCGTCGGCCCTTGGGTCGTCGGAGTCGGACGCTATTGTCCCCACGTGCTGGAATCTGTTGACGTCGCTGAAGACTCGGACCGCCGCCCCCAACCGAGACTCCTTGGAGCCCATGGCCCAACTCTCCCAGGAGGTTCTTACTGAGATTTACCGCCGCGGGGCCGTCAATGCTCGGACGCTGGCCCAGTCCTGGAGCTACGAGCAACATCTAGCCTTGCCTGTGAAGATGTCCTACTTTCGGGATGGCCCGCCCTGGCGTCCGAAGAAAAGGCCGCTCGACGTAGTGCAGTTCGAGGTTCCCGCTGCTTCCCCTCCTGCAAATACTCCCGAGGCCGAGCGTGACGCCCCGGTCGGCCCGGACGCCAGCCTTCTGGACAGCCGGTCCGATCGACGACAAAGGAAGAAGGCTCGGGCCGAGAAACGCAAGTCGGTCGCCGCTGCCATGGGGACGGCCGATATCGAGGACTTGGACTCTCCAGAAGCCAGCTGCTCTGGTCCCCCGCCTGACGGGCACGATGACTCCCTCCTTCGGTCCGGGGGGTCGGATCCCGAGCTCTTGGATTACGAGCACTTTCAGTCTCTCATGCGGGATTTCCAGATGACACTCGACTACAACGCCCCCATCGACTCTGCGTCCTCCTTGCCCCGCCTCGGAGGGATCTTTAAGCAGAGACTTGCAGACGTTCGTCCCTGGCTGGCGCCCGAATATGAGTACGTTCGGCTGCTCACCCGTCCTCCGTTGGTCGTCGACCTCGACCTGCATCATCAGATGCTGCAGCTTTCGGTCCTCACCCAGGTTCGGCTGGAACAGGGCCTTCGGCAGGACGGGGAGCTTCAGTGAGTGCAGGCCGACCTTGCCGCGGCGAAGGCCGAACTGGACGCGGTCAAGCGAGAGAGGGATCTTCTGACCGCCGACGTGTGCCGGGCTGCCGAGGAGGAGAAAGCTCGGGCTGCTGCCGCGGAGGAGGCCGCGAGGGACGCTCAAGAAGCTTTTATCAAGGGCTTTGTTCCCACCTTCGAGGCCCGCTTGGCCGAGCTGAAGGCGGACCATGCTATCTTGATGGCGGACTCCAAACGCGGTGGTTTCTGAAAAGGTTACCTGCACGGACGCCAGATGTGTGCGCTTGCCTACCCGCCCCTGTCGCGCAGTGTCGTGCCCCGGAGCCGCAACGAGTGGGCCGACTGGAAAGAGACGGGCGTTCCCTCCTATCAGCCTCCCGTGGATGTGAGCGATAGTGAGGAGCAAAATCTTGAGGCCGACTTCCCCGACTACGTGGACCCTCCTCTTGAGTAGTAGACCCTGTTTTTTTTCTTCTATTTTCTTGTTGTACGGGAAGAACTCTTACCCCTTCATTTTTGTAATAATACTTAACTTTTTTTCATCGCTTTTATACTTGCCTGTGGTTTTTTTTTTTCCGCGTCTGTTTACCACCCGTCCGTGTCCTTCCTGGGCCGTTCCGACCGGTCCTCCCCTGTCGAGGGCATCTTTCTTCAATCGTTTTTTTGACTGGGAGAAGCGGCCTGGGCCCTTCGGACGTTCCCGTGTGGCCTTTCGGCCCCGGGGACCTTCCGTTAGCCCTTTCGGCGGGCTTCTCCGGTTTTCGCTCGTTTCGCGACACCGCTTTTTATACCGCTGTCGCGTTTTTACTCGGGGAAGCGGCCTGGGCCGTACGGATTGTCTCATGTGTTCGTCCGACCTCGAGAGCTTTCCGCCAGCCTTTTCGGCAGGCTTCCCCTTTTTTCGCTCGTCTCTCAACGTATCGCGCTCTCCTTCCTCGAGGGAGTGGCCTGGGCCGTTCGGATTGTCTCGAGTGGTCGTCCGACCTTGAGAGCTTTCCGTTAGCCTTTTCGGCGGGCTCCCCCGATTTTTTCCTTTTTACTAATGTTCTTCCTTTAATGGGTGCACTTCGGGTGCTTTTTACTGGGCATCACGTGCCGTGGTCGGGGAGACGCCCGACGTTACACGAGATGGGGAAAACAAAATACAAGGAAAAAAACTATCTCGCGCACGCACTGCTTTACCGTCTGTATTTCTCCAAGTTATCGGCGTGCCACGTTCTTTCAATCTCCTGCCCGTCCTCATACCCTAGGCGGAAGATGCCCGGTTGAATCTCGTCCGTGATGACGTACGGGCCCTCCCACCTTGCTGATAATTTCCCCTTTGTCTGGTCGACTCCCGTTACCTTGGCGTTTCTCAACACCAGGTCCCCTGGTGCCAAGTTCTTATCGGCCACTCTTTCGTTGTGGTACCTTGCCACCCTTCGTTTGTAGGTGAGATCCCTGATGGACGCCTCCTCTCTTCGGCTCTCTAGGTGCTCCCTTTCTAGGAACATCGCCTAGTCGTTCGTCCCTGGCTGGAACTACTCGATGCGTGCGGTCGGCCATACCAGTTCGGCCGGTGCTACCGCCTCTATCCCGAATGCGAGGGCGAATGGGGTCTGGCCCGTGGGGGTCCGGATGGTCGTGCGATACGCCCACATGGTCTCCGGGACTAGGTCCGCCCAGTTTCCCGGGTGTTCGCCCACCTTCCTCTTCAGGATTGATGTTATCGTCCGGTTCTTGACCTCTACCTGTCCATTTGCCTGCGGGTGGTAGACTGGTGCGAAGCTCAACTTGATCCCGCTGTCCTCGCAGAACTCTCTTAACTTTTTGCCCGTGAATTACGTTCCGTTGTCCGTTATTATCTGGATCGGGACCCCAAACCGGCAGACGATGTTCCTGAAGACGAAGTTCAGCACATTCTGTTCTCTGATCGTATTCGTGGCCTCCGCTTCGGCCCACTTTGTGAAGTAGTCGACCGCTACGAACAGGAACTTACTTTCTCTTGACGCTGGTGGGAACGGCCCTACTATGTCGATTCCCCACCTTGCGAATGGCATCGGTGTCGTTACGGCCTTCATCATGGTAGACGGCCGCCTTTGGACGTTCGAATGCCTATGGCATTCATCGCACCGATCGACAATCTCCTCCGAATCCTTTATCGACTCGGGCCAGTAGTAGCCTTGCCTGGCTACTTGCTTCTCCAGCCCTCTGCCGCCCTGGTGCGCTCCGTTCGCCCCCTCGTGTAGGCTTCGTGCGATGGCTTTACCATCCTCCCGTGGGACGCATAGTCGCAGGGGGGCCTCTTCCGCTGCTGACCGTCGGTACAGCTTGTCCTGGGCCACCACAAACCAGACCGCTCTGTTCCTTAGCTTTCTGGCCTCCATTGGGTTTGCTGGCGCTTCGCCTGCCTCGATGAACCTCTTGATTGGCGTTCTCCAATCCCCCGATGTTATCACACCGCATGCTCTGGCCGACCTGGGGCTGCTGGTCGTCATCGGCCTCTCTTGGTTCTCGATCCGGATCCACCTTCCCTCCGTTTTTCCTGGGGACGCTCCCAGTTTGGCCAGCGTATCGGCCTCCCCGTTGTTTTCTCTCCCTATTTGGGAGATCCTCCACTCTTCGAGCTTGCCCAAGGCCGCTCTCGTTTCGGCCACATAGCTCGCCATTGAGTCTTCCTTGGACACGAAGTCTCCCCTGACTTGGTTGGCTACTAGCCGGGAGTCCGTGTGAAAGTGCACCTTGGACGCGCCTAACGCGCGAGTTAGTATGATCCCTGAAAGGAGGGCTTCGTACTCTGCTGCGTTATTGGTCGTCTGGAACTCGAAATGGATCGAATACTCGATCTTCTCCCCTGTTGGGGATTTGACCACGACCCCTGCGCCGCACCCGTTATTGCTGGACGACCCGTCTACATGGGCCGTCCACAATTGTTCGTCCGTTTTCTCGCCTTCCCTTGGGGCCAATTCGGCCATGAAATCCGCCACCGCTTGTCCTTTAATTGCCCTTGCCGGCACGATAACCAGGTGGAATTCGCTAAGTTCTATGGCCCATTTGGTCAATCTTCCCGAGACGTCCAGCTTCTGCAGCAGTTGCAGTAGTGGGTAGGCTGTTGGGATCGTGACCGTGTGGGCGTGAAAGTACGGTTTCAGCCATCGGACTGCCGAGACCACCGCCAGGGCTAGTTTCTCGATTTCCAGGTATCTCTCCTCCGCTCCTATCAACGACCGGGAATAGTAGTATACCGGCCTTTGTGCGCCTCCCGCTTCCGAGATTAGGACTGCGCTGACGGCCACATCTGAGCATGCTACGTACATGGTGAGTGGTTCTCCCCTTGTTGGGGGGCGGAGCGTTGGCAGGCTCGAAAGCTGGAGCTTGAGTTCTCTGAACGCCGCCTCGCATTCGTCCGACCACACCACCTTGGGTCCCGGGTTCCTTAACAGTTGGAAGAATGACTTTAAACGGTCTGCCGTTCTCGGCAGAAATCTGCTCAATGCCGCCACACTTCCATTTAGCTTCTGGACTTCCTTCAGCGTCCGCGGGGGGTTCATAGCCATCACGGCCTCAACCTTTTCTTCTCTTGGCTTGATTCCTTCGGGCGTGATTCGGAAACCCAGGAAATGCCCCTCCTTGACTCCGAACGCGCACTTCTTGGCTTTTAGCTTGAGCCCTGCCTTTCGGACGTTGGCGAAGATCTCTTCTAAATCGGCCAAGTGCGTTTCAGCCTCCTTTGACCGGACGAGTATGTCGTCTACGTATACCTCCGCGTTCCTGCCTATCTGTGCCTCGAATATCTTGTCCATCAGCCTCTGGAACGTCGCCCCGGCATTGCGCAGGCCGAAAGGCATTACTCTGAAGCAGAAGGTGCCCATCTCTGTGATGAACGATGTTTTTTCCTCGTCTTCCCGTGCTATGGGCACTTGGTTGTACCCCGAGTGTGCGTCCATGAAGCTCAGCATCCCGCATCCGGAGCTCTGGTCTACCAGCCGGTCCACCGACGGCAGCGGATAGCTATCCTTGGGGCACGTTTTGTTCTGGTTGGTGAAGTCGACGCACATCCTCCATCCCGAATCTGCTTTCCTTACCATCACCACGTTGGACAGCCAGGCGGGGTAACGTACTGGACGAATGAAGCCCTCTTGGAGGAGCCTCTTGACTTCCATCTCGGACGCCTCCCTCTTTTCCGCCCTTAGCGGGCGTAATTTTTGCCTGACGGGGTGGGCGCCCGGGGCCAGCTTGTGCTCCGCCAGCGTCCTAAGCGCGCCGCTCAGCTCCCCCAGCTCACTAGCAAACAGGTCCTCGTTCTTCCTCAGGAGCTTCTCTAGCCCCTCCCTGATATTCTGCGGGAGGTTCCTTCCCATTCGCACCTCGCTCCGACCGAGGGCCATTTGGGTCGTGTGGGATGCCGGCTCGGGTCTTGTAATGTACTCCCGCATCGAGTGCGGTAGGCCTTCGCCTGACGTCATTACTTCGCCGACCGAATTGAAGTAGCACTCGCGCGCCTTCTTCTGGGACCCCCTGACTGTGCAAACTCCCCCTTCGGTTGGGAACTTGAGGCATTGGTGGAACGACATTACTGCCTGGAAGTCGTGCAGCGCCGTCCTTCCCAGGATGGCATTGTATCCGGACGTGAAGTTTACGACCGTGAACATGACCTCGACCGTCTTTGCTTGGGCATGTCGTCCTAGGGTGACCGGGATGGAAATCGTTCCCGCCACCGGAACTTCTGACTGCCCGAATCCTCTGATGGGGGCCCGGCATGGGAGTAGGTCCGCGCGGGCCAGGCCGAGGTCGACGAAAGCATTCCAGTACAGTACATCCACCGACGCCCCCGTGTCCACCAGGACCCTGTGTAGTCGTACGCTGGACTTGTCCCCCCTTTGGAAGATGGGGGTTATGACCAGGGGATCGTCGTGGGGCGTGGTGATGTTCTTCATGTCGTCCTCCGTGAACGAGATTTCCAAGTTCATTCGCGGGCGTTTGGCCCGTGTCGTCCGGTCCACGTCGGAAGCGTACCGCCGTCCCTCCCATGGGTCATCGCCCCTCGAAGCTCCTCCTCCCGCGATGGTGAGGATGTCCCCTATTGCTTCGTCCGCCGGCTCCTGCTTCGGCACTTGGTGTCCTGTGGGTATCACTGTCGGGCGCCTTGCCGTCGGGGCTGGGGGGGCTCCGTTTGCGGGTTTCATTTTGTTGAGGACCCTTGCTAGGTTCCGACATTCGGCCGTCGTGTGGCCGTTATCCTTGTGGTACTCATAAAACCTGCGGGTGTCCCTGAACGCCGCCGTGTCTTTCCTTATTGGCCTTGGCGGGGGTAGGGTTCCCGTTCCGCTCAACGTGAGGAAGACCTGCCTTTGGTTCGCTGCCGGGGTGGGGTCTACTTCCCCTCGCCCCGCTCCTGCCGGGGTGCCGGTTCTGTATGCGGGCGTCTGTGGCGCCGCTGGGGGCTTGGCTTGCAGTTGTTGATGCTGAGGTTGGCTCTGCTGCTGCTTCCCCCCCATGTTTGCGGGGGTGCCCTTCCCCCTCTGCTGTCGCCTGCACTCCAGGATCTTCGCGCCCAGGTAGTCCTCCACATTGCTCTCTCCGTGGGATCTCTCCATGGCCTCGGCGAAGGTTTTCGGCGGCTTCCTTACCAGATCTCCCGCGAAGAACGTGGGTCGGAGGCCGTTCGTGAGGGCGTATAGCACTACCTCTTCCGAGATCCCCTCGATCTTCTGTACCTCGCTCGCGAACCGATCCATGTACGTACGCGTGCTCTCCGACTCTCCCTGTGCGACGGTACTGAGGGCGGCCTTGATTTTCGGCCTTCTTCGGCGGTGCGCGAAAGCCGCCCGGAATACCGCTACTAGGCCTTCGTAGGTGTGCACGGATCCTGTCGGCAGCGTCCTGTACCAGGCTATCGCGTCGCCTGTCAGGGCCCTGCGGAACATTCGACACCAGATGTCCTTCCTGCTCGTCCTGTCCTCCATGTTGGTCTTGAACGAGTGCAGGTGGTCCTCCGGGTCTGTGTCGCCCTTGTAATACGGGATCTTCGGGGCCCTCCAGCCCGGCGGGTACTCTTCGTCTAGCAAGTGCTGCGATAGGGCCTCTCCGCTGCCCCCCCCCCCTGACGCCAGTGCCGCAATGGCCTGCTGGGCTTCCACGGGTGGGGCGTCGCTCCCGGGTCTTCCGTCCGGGGGAGCCGGTCCGTACATGGGGTCTCCGCCTCCGCCCCCGTCCGACTCCAGGGTGTGGGGGGTCACTGTGAGCTGGTGTACTTGCTCCTGTAGCTGACGCTGGCTCTCCTGTAGGGTGGATATCAGTTCCACGAGCTGCATCCTTTCCCGCTTACTCTCCCTTTCTGCGCGCTCTCTTTCCTCTGCGCGTTCCCTTCACCGGAGCCTCTCGTACTCCCTTTCCCTTTTCTCCCGGGACCGCGACCGGGACCGCGCTCTCCTGACCCTTGGTGGGGACACTGGTCCGCTGCGCCGGCTCCTTCTGGGCGAATCCCATCCGTACCTTATCTCCTTGAGCTCCATACGCAACCTCTCCTCCTGAGCGTCCCACTCCTCATTGGCCCTTACCTCCTCCGAGTACCGGTCGCGGGAGTGGTGTCGCGCCGGCTGGTACTCCACTGCTGCCCGCTCGGGTCGCTTCGCGCACTCCCCCACTTGGTATTCGCTTCTCGTCATCCTCCTCTTCTCCGGCTGTCGTGTGTTCAGTTCACGTCAGGTTCACCACTGTTGGTGTGTGGGTTCTCCGGAATAGGCCAACCGTCCAACCTTATACAAGTGTCTGACTCCAAGAATTATCAACCCCCTCCCCTGTTGGACCAGGGGAGGTATTTATAGTCTTCCGTCCTAGTCCTTGGGCCTCGTGGGCTCGCGCGTCGGGCCCGTCTGTTTGCCCGGGCCGCCGAAGGGGCCGGTTTGGTCCATGGGCCGCGGTCCGCGGTCCGTGGTACCAACACCTTCACATAAAAATTTATATGTATAATAAGGTTAAAGCAATTAAGATCGCTACATAAATTTAATCGATGTTTGGATCTATTGTATATATTGTTTATAACATTTTATCGATATATATTAAATATTTATAGTTACAGTAAATATTTTAAAATCTTATAATTAAATAAAAATTGCAATTTATTTGTCAATAATTGTGATATCATGCATGTTTGTCAGAAACAATTACCTGTTTTAAAAAACATGATATCATGTTTGTTTGTCAGTAACTAATTTGAAACAAATGTCGGTTTTAAAATATTGAGATCACGATTGATTCACTTTATTCTCTCTTTCCCTCTCTATATATAACTCTTCTTTCTATATATATATAAGTATAAGGTTACATACAAAGAAATATTCATCTCTACTAGCTTATCCGTTTCGACAACTCTTAATGGCGAGAATGCAATACACCGACCAACAATTATCACCATTGTTACCATTTGTGTATATCAAAGTGCTCAAGCCAATCAACGAATGTAGAGTAAAGTTTTACGTGACGAAGACACAAAGTAAATGAAGGGTAATAAAATATTTGATGTAACAGGATGGAAGATGCTAGAATCGTACGTTGAAGATTCTTCTTTATAACGTACGTTCATTTTTGTTCGTCGATTTTGGAACGAAAACTTACTGGTAATCAATGTTATGTTTTCTTCCTAGTTCAGATCTCTGTTTTTCATCTAGATGGGCACACTCCTTGAATAACCTGCACAGAATTAATGATCATCTATTGCCCAATGCGAAAGGCGGAAGATTTTCGGACAAAGGTTCCTGGTATCAACTACACAGCTGATAGAGAGTGAACAAGAGAAATGTATGGATATATATATATATGGTATTTTGGTATATATATGTAAAATTGTTAAGACATATTGTTAAAAATAAGTTAATAAAATTTCATTTCTAATAAAAATTTACAGGTCATGTCATTTCTCGAAGAAATTAATAATATCATCAATTTATTAAGTCTTATCAACTTTTCTTAGGTAACATTAAAATACTTTCATTTCTAATTTTATATTTATTAAACATTATTTAATAATATGTAGTTAACTATTGCTTTAATATTGACATTAGTTAGCTTACAAGGTTAATAACTTGACTATGAGTCAAGATTAATTAATGGTGAATAGAGTTGTAATAAATAGTTGTGTATTGAAAGCTCAAAATGATTTTGTTAATTTCTCTCTCTCTCTCAAGTAAAATCAGCTCTCAAAATGATTTTGGTATCGTTGACCGACTTCTTGAGTAAAATCGGTAATGTTTTTCTTCCTCTGCTGTCGTCTTGCTATGGCTAACAGATCGTTCGCGTCTGGATCTCAAAAAATGAAGAGACCGTCAATGATTCCGGATATGCATCGATTCCAGATTGTTGAGTGGATCTGGGTTCGACTCAATGACGTCGAAAGCTACCTATTTTGGAGTGCCCAGATGCCGAATCTGTTGCGTCCACATCACATTCTGTATATTATTAACCCTAATCAAGTTATCCGAAAAAAATCATTGAAGAGTATGAACTATATATAGTTGCAGAAGAATTGGATGGTTCATGGGTAGTGGAGAATGCTGGGAGGGACTTGAGCCCCCTCTCCCTCTCTAAAAATACTCTTCATGTAGGCCATTCTTATGTGCTTCATTGTGCGCTAAATGTGTACGAGCCGTCAGATTTTTAATAAGTGATATGTACCACTCGTACCAAATTCCTGACGCAATCTATTTGAAATACTATGCACTGTATACTGCGTTTTATATTGTGCATTGTATACTGCGTTGTATATTGTGCATTGTATATTGTGCATTGTATACTGCGTTATATACTATGCATAATGCAGATGCATGTAGAGCATTATGGACAATAGACGTACATCAATCAGTAGGTCAAGTAATTAATGTGTTGTCGTATGGATAAGTATACATTAACTATGAATTATGATTTTTTGTCTTTTAACAAAGGTAAAAATAAATGTATTGTCGTACGGATATATAAGTGTACAATAATTATGATCGTGATCCTCTGGGAAGATAGCCGATCCACTCCACTCTAGTATAATCCTCTGTATATTACAAGTATAATCACCATGTATTACAAGTGATCCCCCCCTTTACATTTCACCCCTAGGGGTATTTATACAATTTCCTAATGAGTTCGGTATCTGATATACTTGGGATGCCTCCCTTGGGATGTTAACTGCTCAAGCTAATGGGTCCTTCCAGCCGTCCTGGTGGGCCTGGACCAAATGTCCGTAGGGCTGATGGGGCCGCCCGGATCATCCGGATGGGCTAATGTCCAACGTAACTTGGGCTCTCTTCTACTCGTCCTGCTGGGCCTGGACCAAATGTCCGTAGGGCTGATGGGGCCGCCCGGATCATCTGAACGGGCTAATGTCTTCGGCGTAACTTGGGCTCTCTTTTATTCGTCTTGCTGGGCCTCGCTCCTAGACTTCTTCATGGGCCTGGGCTGGTAACTTGGGGGTACCATCAGTACTCCCCCCCCTCTTCCTATAAATAGGTTGCTTTCCTTCATTTGATTCACTTTCTCCTCATTTTACTATGTCTTCTCTTGATGATTTGTTGCAGGAACTGGGCTACGAGTTGGCACGTCAGCGAGGTGTTTGGCCAGATGATCTTCTTCAGCACCTCTGTGACATTGAAGATTTTGCTGTGAGTAATCCTCGTTTGTCTCAACTGGTCTCGGAAGTCTCGCACCGCGTTCGCGCTCTTCAGCAAGTCAGCAATGGTACCGGTGTTGTTGTTCCAATCGCAGCAACTGTTTCCCGCAACCGTCGGTCTGCCACTCCGTTCGGTCCTGCTATCCCTGCTGCCGTCTTTGGCGCTGCCTCTGCTCCTTCCCCCCTCCTGGGGCCCCTGTGCCAGCCTCTACTGAGCTTTCCTCGACTGAGCGCTCTATCGCACCTGTTCCTCGTCGTCGCCGGGGACGTGGACCGCGCGCCGGTCGCACAGGACCTCCTCCAGGCGATCTTCGTTACTTTTTATCTCGTGGCCCACCTTGACGGGTTTTTTTTTTATGTGTGTTTTTTGGGAGGCTTTGTGGCCTTCTTCTTGTTATGTATTTGAATGTTTCCTTTGTTCTCTGCAGTTCCTATGACTTCTTCAAACTTCTTTGTACCTCTCCTACGTACTGATGTAATTTCGTCTTATAATTTTCTTTTCGTACGAGTGGCTTTATTATTATATTTCTGTTTATTGAAGGGTAACTACTTGTTGGTTAGGGATCTGGCAACTTCCAATTTTCTACTGTGATCATAACTTCTCTTGGCATTTCGACTACCAATTTCTTCCCATGTGATTTTCCCTCGGGTCATTTGAGCAGGTATCTCTACTACTTTGGGGTCGTTATTTACTCCCGCGGGATTCTCGATTTTTTATATACGATGATTTTTCTCCAGGCATCTTCCCTACGTCCATTCTGCCTCCTCCATGAACAACTGATTTGGCCCTTCTTACCGCATGGTTCATCCCATCCTTAGGTATGGGCAACTTTCCGATTCTTATTTTAGGCTTGAAAAAAGGATTCAATAGTTGCTACTCTCCAGGCTTTTTCCGTGCGGCCATTCTGACCTTCCTCCGAATGTCCCAGCTTGTCCTTGTAGAAAAATGCCCTTAGTCTTCCGTACGGCCTATCCGTCCTTCGGGTATGAAACTTTTATTTTTATTTCGGAAATATTTTTAATTTCCCGCCAAAAGAATTTCTATAAATAGTCTCCTTCCGCTTTACTTATCCTCACTTCTCTTTTTTCAGTAAGGTTTCTCTTCCGCTGATCGCCGCATCTATGGCCAATCTCTCTTCCTACGTAGACGGTCTTGAGGGTTTCGACGGTAATTCTCTAAACTCTTCTGAAGATCCTCCCTCTGTGCTTAGTAGGCGGCAAGCTCGCCGTCATTTCCAGGTGATTGCTCCCTCTATATCGATAGCTCACCTCGAAGTCCCTGATGCTGCTTCCGCCTCCTCGCCTCCCGATGGCTATACTGCCCTCTATTCTGGTTTTGAGGACCTAGGGCTCCGGCTTCCCGCCTCCCCCTTCCTGTTGTCTTTTTTGTCGTATGCTGGTGTTGCTCTTTCTCAACTATCTCCCTCTAGTCTGGATCGTGTCGTTTCGTTTGAACACTTGTGTCATGAACTGGATTTGAAACCCTTCGAACGTGTTTTCCGTCTGTTTTTTTCTGTTTCTCGCCCTAATTCCGTACGGCTTTTGGTTTCTTCTAGAATAAGGCATAAACTTCTTATTTCTTATCCCGACCGTTCACATCGGTGGAAGAGTCGTTATTTTTTCGTAAAAAGCCATTCCGTAGGGCTATCAGGAGTTCCTTCCAAATGGGTGAATAGTTCTTCCTTCGAAGCTGGGAACCTTTCCGTAGGGGAACTTTCTCCTGAGGAACATGATGCGTACTCCCGCCTTCTATCTGTCCGTTCGAATCCTATCGACTACTCTAGTTTGATGACCGGGACTTGGAAATCTGTTCACCCGCAACTCGTTCCTTCTGGTAATTTTCATTTGACAGTTAATTTTTCCTTTTTTCAGGCGAACCTGACGGAGAAGGTTTGTCGGGCTTGTTTGCAGGGTCCGGATCACAGAGGAGTGGTAAGAGAGCCCGTACGGAAGATGTTGACATTGCCGCTGACTCCTCCCACACTCTTCACGATGACTATACCAAGTACCTTAGCTTTTCTGATGATGCGACTAATCAAGGCTTTGGGGACCGTCTGATTGTTACTGAACATATGCAAGCCCCTCGGATTGCTGGGATCTACGAACAAGCGCTCGGCCGACTGGACTCTACCATTGAAAAGGAGGCCGACTGGGCTACTTTGGAAAATACTTCCCTTGATGATATTGACGAGGCGTGCTATATCCGAGTTCTTCAATCCGTGGCTATGGAACGTCATCGACAGAAGAGGGGGATACACCGGACGCGTCAACTTAACGATGCTTTGGCCGAAGTCGCCCGCTTGACCCAGGAACTTTCCTTGAAAGATGCTGAGAATAACTCCCTACGGGCCGAGAGGGACGAAAAAGCCGCCCTGGTAACGTCTATGGAGGTAGATATTGAACAAGCCAAGGTGAAATTCAGTGATCGAGTCAAGAATCTGACTGAACGGAACAAGCGTGCTAATTTCAAAAACTTTGTTGAAGGCATGGTTCACGGGCGTGATATGGTAAACCTCCGCAGCCCTGAGTATGAATCCACTGTTGTCCCTATTAATCCACCAATGTGGGAACAGTGGAAGGTGACTGGGATCCCTACGGAACATCCAGCCTGGCCCAAGACTCTCTCCGAGTTGTCGGGTCATGAAGATCAGTAGTCAAAAATAGTTTAAGAAAAGAACAATTAAAACTTACCTTTTGTTTCCGTATTTTGTACTTTTTTGCTTATTGTTTTCCTTTTTTCCCTTGCTTTCCTTCAAATCTTGTTAATATTCCTTACGGCTCTATTGCCCTAAGGCTTTGTTAGCTTCTTTTTTTGTAACATGACTTGTTTTGCTCTTTTTTTTTCAATAACCTTTTGTTCTTATATACAATACTAAGTTAAAAATAAATAAAAAATTTCATTGGAAATACTTTGATAGATTGTCCGAGTGCCATGTTCTCTCTATTTTCTGGCCATCTTCGAATGCTAATTTGTAAATTCCCGGACGAACTTCTTCCACAACCACATACGGACCTTCCTACTTTGGAGATAATTTTCCTTTAGTTTGGTCTAGCCCAGTAATTCTTCCATTTCTTAGTACCAAGTCTCCTGAGTTTATTTTCTTTTCATTTACTTTTTGGTTATGGTATCTTGCCGCCCTCCTTTTATAGGTCAGATCTCTTATTGCTGCAACTTCTCTCAATTCCTCGCATCTTTCTCTAGCTAGTAAGATGGCCAGGTTGTTATCTTCTGGGTTAAAATTCGTTATCCTTGCTGTTGGCCATACCACTTCCGCCGGGGCCACTGCGTCCAATCCAAATGCCAATGTAAATGGTGGATGTCCTGTCGGAGTACGTACGGTTGTTCTGTATGCCCACATTGTTTCTGGTACTAAATCTGCCCATGTTCCCGGATTATCGCTTACTTTTCTTTTGAGAATGGATGTTATCGTCCTGTTTGTGACCTCGACTTGTCCGTTTGCTTGTGGATGATATACTGGGGCAAAGCTCATCTTTATACCACTATCCTCACAAAATTTCTTTACTTTTTTCCCCGTAAATTGTGTTCCATTGTCTGTTATTATTTGTAATGGAACCCCGAACCTGCAGATTATGTTTCTAAAAATGAACTGGATGACATTTTGTTCCGATATTGTGCTTGTTGGTTCAGCCTCAGCCCATTTAGTGAAGTAGTCAACCGCAACGAATAAGAATTTCCGACCTCTTGACGCTACCGGAAATGGGCCGACTATGTCTAAACCCCATCGAGCAAATGGTACTGGTGTAACCACAGGATTCATTATACTGGACGGCCTCCTCTGGATGTTTGCATGCCTTTGGCATTCGTTGCAACTTCTTACTAGTTCTTCAGAATCTTTTCTTATCTGTGGCCAGTAGTAGCCCTGCCTCACCACCTGTTTTTCCAACATTTTTGCCCCCTGATGTGGCCCGCACGCTCCTTTATGTGCGCTTGTTAATATTTCTTTTCCTTCTTCATGTGTAACACAAATCCGTAGGGGAATACTGTCCTCCACTGCCCTACGGAAAAGGTCGTCTCCTACTATTGTAAACCAGGCCGCTTTGTTTCTCAACTTTCTTCCCTCCATCGCGTCCGTCGGGGCTATTCCCTTTGTAATGTAATTTTTTATCGGTACTCTCCAATCCTCCTTTGCTGCCAGTGTTAGGATTTTGTTTCTTTCACTTTTTGCTATTGATGGCACTTCCTGCCGTTCCACTCGAACCCATCGCCCTTTTGGCACACTTGGGGACGCGCCCAATCTTGCTAAGATATCTGCCTCTTTATTTTCCGTGCGGCTTATGTGATGTAGTTCCCATTCTGCGAAAAGCTACATCGTGTCACGTGCTGCTTCTGTGTATCGACACATCCCTTCTTCATTTGACATGAATTCCCCATTGACTTGATTTGCTACTAACCGTGAATCCGTATGAAATTTTGCCCTTCTGGCTCCTAACGCTTTTCCTAGTCGTGCCCCTGCTATTAGTGCCTCATACTCTGCTTCGTTGTTTGTTGTTTTGAAGTTAAAATTAATTGCATGCTCTATCTTCTCTTTCGTAGGTGTTTGGATTATTATTCCTGCTCCGCACCCGGAATTACTCGCCGACCCGTCAACATGAATGATCCACCAACTCTCAACTTCCTCCCCACTTGGTGTAAATTCTGCCAAGAAATCAGCGACTGCTTGTCCTTTGATTGCTTTTGCTGGTACTATACTTATATAAAATTCGCTTAATTCCACCGCCCATTTTGTCAATCTGCCCGATACATCTGGCTTATGTAACAACTGTAACAATGGAAATTCCGTTGGGATGGTTATTGGGTGTGCTTGAAAATAAGGTTTTAATCTCCTTGCCGTTGTTACTATTGCTAACCCCAGTTTCTCAATTTGTGGATACTTCTTCTCTGCTCCTTGTAATGTGCGCGAGTAATAATAAATTGGCCGTTGCGTACCATCCCTTTCAGTCATTAGTACCGTGCTAGTAGCATTGTCGGATGCGGCTATGTATAATTTTAATGGTTCCCCCGGGAACGGTGGCTGTAAGGTTGGTAAATTCTTTAACTGCTCCTTAAGTTTTTGAAACGCTTCCTCGCATTCTTCTGTCCATGTTATTTTCGGGCTCGACGATTTTATTAACTTGAAAAGAGGTTGTAATGTGTCTGCCCCCCTTGCTAAAAACCTGCTTAATGCATTTACCTTTCCGTTGAGTTTCTGCACTTCTTTTATTGTCTTTGGTGGGGTCATTGCCATTATCGCCTCTACTTTTTCCGTACGGGCTTTTATCCCGTGGGGAGTTATTTTGAAGCCCAAAAAATGCCCTTCCGTGACCCCGAAAGAACATTTTTTTGCCTTCAATCTTAAACCTGCTCTTCTGATGTTATCAAAAGTCTCCCTCAGGTCTGGTAAGTGCTCTGCAACTGTTTTGGAACAAACTAGGATATCGTCTACATATACTTCGAGATTCCTCCCGATCTGATCCTTAAATATTTGATCCATGGCCCTCTGGAACGTTGCTCCTGCATTACGTAACCCGAAAGGCATTACCCTGAAACAGAAGGTACCTGTTTCTGATATAAAAGATGTCTTTTCTTCATCTTCCCTAGCCATGGGTATCTGATTATAACCAGAATGTGCATCCATGAAACTCAGTAATTTGCATCCTGAAGCTTGGTCGACCAAATGGTCTACTGATGGGAGTGGGTATGAATCTTTAGGGCAAACTTTATTTACATTTGTAAAATCTACACACATCCTCCATCCTCCATCTGCTTTTCTTACCATTACCACATTTGATAGCCATTCTGGGTATTTTACAGGTCGAATGAAATTTGCATCTATCAGTTTCTGTACTTCTTCCGCTGCCGCCTCCTTCCTATCTCCTCTTAGTGGTCTCATCTTCTGCCTTACTGGTCGTACATGCTTTCCTACTGCTAATTTGTGTTCCGTGAGGCTCCGGTCGATCCCTTTGAGTTCCGTTACATCTTTGGCGAACAGATCTTCGTTCTCTTTGAGTAGTTTCACGATATCATTCTTGACTTCTTGCGGGAGGTCAGCACCCACTTGTACATTGCCACCGTTTAATTCTACTACTATCATATCTGAAGCCGACTTGAACTTTGGACGTTCTTCCTTGACAGTATGTGGGAGTTTGTTCTTTTCTTCCGCTGCAGTCATTACTTGCCTTGTCGAGTTTACATAACATTCCCTCGCTTTTTTCTGTGATCCTTTAACTGTGCATATCCCTGCTTCCGATGGGAATTTCAAACATTGGTGCAGAGAAGATGTTACTGCCCCAAACGCATGTAATGCTATCCTTCCTAATATTGCATTGTACCCCGATGAAAATGGCACCCGAGAACTTCACTATCATTGTTGTCTCTTGTGCGAACTTTCCCAATGTTATTGGGATGTCTATTGTTCCTAGCATTTGGACTTCTCCTTGGCCGAACCCAGTAATTGGTGTGCCACACGGGCCCAAATCCGCCCTGCAAAATCCCAATTGATCAAATGCGCTCCAATATAACACATCTACTGAAGCTCCTGTGTCCACTAGCACTCTGTTTAGTCTAATCCTTTCCTTGTCCTCCCTCTGTACAATAGGTGTTATGACCAATGGGTCATGATGTGGAACTGTGATTCCTGTCAAGTCCTCATTTGAAAAACGAATATCCTCCCCTGCTTTGATTTTTTTTATTATTCCATCCGTCCGGCTAAGATCCTCTGCGTACCTTTTTCCTTCGAATCCTGTTCCTCCTCTGGCTGCTTCTCCTCCTGATATTGCTAATATTTCCCCGATATTCCTTCCATCCTGATCTTCCCTGCGGTTCTGATATCCTGGCGCTCTAGTGTCCCTGTGGTCTTCATGTCCTGCAGGCGCTGGTGCTGTTCGTCGCGGTGGAGAAGGTAACCTTTGACGTACGGGGAGCGAGCCCTGCCGCTCTTGTACTCTTTCTAATTCCTTTGCCAGAATCCAACACTCGGCTGTTGTATGTTGTCTTCATGATATTCACAATACAAGTGTGGATTTCTGTTAACTGCTGTTTCCGTACGCATTGGTCGCGGTTCCGGAAGTATCCTTTCTTCCCTTAACGCTAAAAATACCTGTCGTTGGTTTGGAAACGGGGTGACCCTTTGTGGACCGTAATTGATGAAATTTTCCCTTGGGAAAGGAGCCCTCCTTGCATTATCTTCTAACACCTTCCTGTTTTGTGATTGGGCTTCCAGTCTTGGCTGCTTTTGCTCTGCATTTTGATCGTACTGGCCTTTCGGTCTTTGACGTATCTGCTTATATTTTGCTTCGTGGTAATCTTCTACGTTTGATTTTTTATACGATCTCTCCATAGCTTCTGCAAATGTTGATGGGAGATCCCTTACCAAATCCCCTGAAAATCTGGTTGGTCTTAATCCGTTAACTAGTGCCATCAGTACTCCTTCCTCTGAGCAAACGACTTTTTGAACTGCCATTGCAAATCGATCCATATATTCTCGCGTTGACTCACGTTCTCCCTGTACCACTGTTAACAAAGTTGTATTTAAACCTTTGCGCCTTATTTTATGCCCAAAGGCAATTTTGAACGATTTTTCCAAGTCTTTGAATGAATTGATACTTCCCACCGGAAGGTTTCTGTACCAACCCACTGCTTCTCCCTTCAAAGTTCTTCTAAACATACGACACCAAATGTCTCTTCGCCCAGTAGTATCCTCCATTTCCATACGGAACGAGTGGACGTAATCTTCAGGATCGTTGTACCATCGTATGATGTCATTTTTGGGGCTCTCCACCCTGTCGGATAACCTTCCACTAAAAGATGTCGCGCTAAAGCTTCTTCGTTGTCCGCTGGTGTTAGTTGGTCCAGATAACCAATTGATGGCCGTACAGGAACGTTCTCACGCGTGCTTCTATTTGCCATTGACACAATTTGTTCCTGAAGTTGCCTTTGATTGTTTTGCAGATCCGCGATAATTGACATGAGTTGTCTCTCTCTTGGATCCCGCAATATGGGAAACGCTCTCCCATACCCTTGGTCATTTCTATGTTCTGGTGATCTTGATCGGCTTTGCTCCGACCAACTTGCACCCATCCTATCTTCCGGTATTGCCTCTTCAAAGATCCGGGAATTTTCGCGCGTACACTGCTGGGGGTGATAAGGTGCTTCTTCGATATTTTCTTCTAAACGCACCTGTTCACCTACACCTTGGCTTTCGCGAGTAACTGTTGACAGCCGATTCCCATATGTTTCTACCGCCCCGTTTTCCAGACTTCCTCTACCTGAATTTCCCGCTCCGGTTGCTCTGCATCCATCTTCTCGTGTTCGATTCACGTCAGGTTCACCACTGATCGTGATCCTCTGGGAAGATAGCCGATCCACTCCACTCTAGTATAATCCTCTGTATATTACAAGTATAATCACCATGTATTACAAGTGATCCCCCCCTTTACATTTCACCCCTAGGGGTATTTATACAATTTCCTAATGAGTTCGGTATCTGATATACTTGGGATGCCTCCCTTGGGATGTTAACTGCTCAAGCTAATGGGTCCTTCCAGCCGTCCTGGTGGGCCTGGACCAAATGTCCGTAGGGCTGATGGGGCCGCCCGGATCATCCGGATGGGCTAATGTCCAACGTAACTTGGGCTCTCTTCTACTCGTCCTGCTGGGCCTGGACCAAATGTCCGTAGGGCTGATGGGGCCGCCCGGATCATCTGAACGGGCTAATGTCTTCGGCGTAACTTGGGCTCTCTTTTATTCGTCTTGCTGGGCCTCGCTCCTAGACTTCTTCATGGGCCTGGGCTGGTAACTTGGGGGTACCATCAAATTATAAATTATGATTTTTTATCTTTTAACAAAAGTAAAGAATTAATGTATTGTAATACAGATAATGCTCCAATACATTAATGTATTAATGTATCTATACAATTTGACAATTTGATTTTATAAGATTTATTATCGAAAAAGATCTTTTCACTCAAACAGTCGTAATTGGTAATGTGAGTATTAATTTTAACAAACGAAACACCAAAGGAAATACCGATATCTTTTCTATTCTCAATCAACTTTACGATCAACTCTCAAATTACATTTAAATTCGAAAATTTTTCATTATTATGTACATGAAAAATCTATTCTGGTAGTTAATCTTCAAAAACTTTAATGTCAACAGTATAAAAATCAATAAGATAAAATTTCGCTAAGATTAGCACCTTCGTCTCATCATAAGAATGAAACCCATTATCCGGATTTCCACTGCGTTAGGGCTTGGGGAGGAGGACTGAACAAAAAAAATGAAAAAGTCGACGTGGGTGACTAATTGATGACCGAAAAAATAAAAAGAGAAGAATAAAATTTTGCCAAATTCAATACTTTCGTTTTATCATAAAAATAAAACCCATTATCCAACTTCTCATTGCGTTGGGGCTTAAGTTGACCCCAAATGTCAATAAATTATGTCAATGTCTGCAAAAATACACCACATTATATTGGAAAACAACAAAGAGGGTTTTGAGATAATTACAATTACAAGGAACTTCGAGGCATGGTATTCTATTCTTACCGTCTTCTTATCAATTGACACATGTACATATGATAGATTGCGCTCATTGTACTATCAAGATTTTCCACTACAAAAAAAGTAGGCAGTTAGGACGAGCAAAGTTAACGGAATTTCCGTTACAAATACTATTTTTAACGGAAATTCCGTTAACTTTGGTCCGAGACAAAATTTCCGTTAAAAATACCAAAATCCGTTACAAAAATCCGTTACAAAAATCCGTTACAAATTAACGGAAAGAAAAATCCGTTACAAAATTTTTAGGTATTTGTAACGGAAATTCCGTTACAAATAATGAAAAAAAATTTGTAACGGAAATTCCGTTACAAATTTTTTTTTTGCAAAAAAAAAATTCCAGGAATTCCAGAATTCCTGTAAAATTATTGCAAATTCCTGTAAATTCATGCAATTAATATTAATTCCTGTAAATTCATTCAATTAATATTAATTCCTGTAAATTCATTCAATATTCAATACATAAACAACATTCAACATTCAAGAAAAGTAACATTCAACACAATTAACATTCAACAAAACTAACATTCAAGAAAACTAACATTCGACAAAAATAACATGAAAGACCTATTTCGATGGAGGAGTTTGATATCTTTGATCGCTCTGACCTACATTAATACTTCTATCTTGCAATGATCCACGATCTGAAGGTTGTGGAGTTGTATTTGATTGAGATAAAACTGTTTTCATCAGGTCTTCAAACATATCAAATATTTCATCATATTTCCTTTTTAAAATTTGATTATCCTGTAAAACATTTAAGATTCATTTATATTTATGTATTACTTTAAAATTTTATTGACTTTCATACACATACCTCCATTAGCTTTTCCATTTGATCGTTCATTTTTTCTTTTTCTTTTTCTTTTACTTTTTCTTTTTCTTTTTCTTTCTCGATAGATCTTGCATTCATTTCAATTGAAAATCTGGTAGAAGCAGTGCTCGACTCAGCAAATGATCCTCCACCAAGTCCAATGTGCCTCCCTTTTTTGCTTTGAATAAACTTAGAAATGCATTTTTGTTGAATCACCTACGTGCGAAAAATAATATATAAGAAAATAA
>LFYR01000817.1:128545-141781 GCA_001185155.1 Zostera marina
TCTAGTCGTTCATATCGTTCGACGATTGCAAGTAGTTGACTCATTTTTTACTGAAAAAAAGAAAGATTTATAATCAACATGATATTACATTGAAAATATTAAATTATATTGTAATGTAATACTTTATAATTTAATTACAACAATCATCATTATCAACATCGAAAATATCTCTATTTGGTATTTTAAGGACTGAACTCCATTCAGATTCTACCGGATCTTGAATGTAGAAACATTGTTGAGCCTGATTTGCCAAAATGAAAGGTTCTTTTCCAAATTTCCCCCGTGTCGTGTTGACTGAGACGACACCAAAATCATCAACTTTAGTACCTGCTTTTCCAGGATCGTACCACTTACATTCAAACAGACAATATTTAGTCGTGTGACCGTAGCAAATTTCGAAGACATTTTCTAATAATCCATGATATTCAATTTCTGTTACCAACGGAGCATCATTTGGAGATTTAGCATACGTTGATGTTGTAGCCGATAGAAAAATACCGTTATTTTGCGTCGATCTACGATTTGTCAATTCTGACGTCTGAAATTTTAATCCATTCATAATGTAACCACTATAAATTGAAGCAAAACAACTTGGTCCGCGGGAAATAGAATTTAAATCTGTATCAGATTGTTGAGCTTCGGACATGTGTTTTTTAAACCAATCGGCAAATTGTTTGAAGTGTAAATTTTCCAGACGGAGCTGTGTGTGTTTTGAAAACATAACTTTCAATTGCTTCAAGTGTCTATTTCGATATGGTTCGACATTTTCAAGGTCAAACAATATACATTGATGCAACTGTTTCTGTTGTAAAGTAGTCAACGTTATATCAGTCGGTGCATTTAAAAACCCATCGATATACCTATCTGGGCGATTTGATTTTGTCTCGACATTTTGTAAAAACCGAGAACAAAACGTCATTGACTCTTCAGCAAGATAACTTTCCGCAATAGATCTTTCCGGGTGACTACGTACGGTCACATGATTTTTTAACGTCAAAAGATACCTAAAATGAGAATATATATTGTATAATCAAGACATATTAATTATAAATTTATTTATAATTATATAATTAAATATATATACCTCTCTATCGGATACATCCATCGATATTGTACCGGTCCAGCTATTTTCACTTCGTTTTCACTTCGGTTGCTAGATGGACCATTACAGTAAAGAAACCGGGAGGAAAAATTTTCTCAAGATTGCACAATGTATATATGATTCTTTTCTCCCATCGTTCCATAAGTTTGATTTCGATTACTTTCGAACAAATATCGTGAAAATATCCGCAAAGTTCAACGAGAACCGAAGTCACTACAGGTTTTGTCGATTTTCTTAATGCAATAGGAAGTAACTGTTGCATTATAACGTGACAATCGTGACTTTTCAATCCGATAAATTTTCTTTCTTTCATTTTCACGTTTCTAGAAATGTTTGAACAATATCCATCTGGAAGTCGGAGGGATTTGAACACTGACAGAAATAATATTTTTTCATTCGTCGTTAAGTTGAAACACGCACTCGGAATGTCCCATTCTTCTCCCCGTCGAATAGGATGAAGTTCTTTTCGGATTCCCATCGATTGTAGATCGAACCTCGCGTTCAAATTATCTTTCGTTTTACCATCCATTTCCAAAATAGTGTTCAATATATTGTCACACACATTCTTTTCGGTGTGCATAACATCAATATTATGTCGTAGAAGCAACGTCTTCCAATACGGTAATTCTAAAAAAATACTCATTGTTTTCCATCCTTTGGGCAATGGTATTTTTTTCATTCTTTTCGTCGACGGTCTACAATCTTTTCGTACATTCGATGTTTTACCAAAAGTTACTGAATCTCGAAACGGATACACCTGACTATATATTTCAGAACCCGTCAGACGTTTAGGGGCGACTCTAGTTTCGATCTGATTATTGAAACTTTTCTTATCGCTCCTATAATAATGTTTCATATCTAGAAATCGACGATGCCCCATAAAACTCTCTTTCTTTCCATGCTCTAAACGAATACTTTCAGTGTCGTTCTTACATACTGCACAGGCTAACTTTCCTTTAGTGCTCCACCCTGATATATCACCGTATCCTGGATAATCATGTATCGTCTACAGAAGTGATGCAAACATCTTAAAAGATTTCTGCGTACGTACATCAAAAGCTGTAACACCATCTGCCCATAAAATCTTCAGTTCATCAATAAGCGGTTGAAGATAGACATCTATATCGTTCCCTAGAGCTGACGGACCGGAAATTAGTAGAGACAACATGAAATTCGGTTGCTTCATACACATCCAAGGTGGAAGGTTGTACGGTATAACTATCACTGGTCAAGTACTATGAGATAGAGATTGCTGACTGAACGGGTTGAATCCATCAGTTGCTAAACCAAGTCTCACATTACGAGGTTCGGATGCAAATTTAGGATGAACCTCGTCAAATTTCTTCCATTGTAAAGAATCTGCTGGATGCCGAAGAAATCCGTCGTCTTTACATTTGGAATGGTGCATCATGTCTTCAGAAATTTTGGTTTCACTTTATCGTTACCAGTTTCCGGCATTGTTTCTTTTTGTTTCACTTTTTTCTCACCATATCTACTCGGTAACTCTCCGTGACGCGTCCAAACATCGTAATGTTTCAACCAACCATTTATGAAAATATGCTTCCTCATCTCCTTTATAGGAATCACTTCACTATTCGTGCAGGACGAGCATGGACAAGGTAAATAACCTTCTGGGTGATTCGAATTCGAAATGGCGAAATTAGTGAAAGCTGTTAACCCTTCACCGTATTCTTTCGAAAACCTATCTAAACTCATCCAAGATAACGTTCGACATTATCCTAAAAATTAAAATTTTTATCGAATTATAATTAATTAGATAAAAATTAATTGACTATTACAATATTAGTTATAGTTCAATTAATATCAAGTTCAATTTTTTTGGGAAAATCTAGCTAATTATTGAACTATTCCGAATCCGTTTCATAAACGACTTTCTTCGGAGTTGCTGGTTGTGGAACTGGAGGGGCCGGTGATGGACGAACAGGTGCCGGCGGTGCGGGATAGGCCGATGCTGGACGAACAGGTGGTGCTGGATGAACCGGGAGATAAAACCGGAACCATCTTGGGGATTGGGTGGTAGAGCCCTCCTACGAGGTAATTGCTTCACTCTACGTGGCATTTCTTAAAATCTAAAAAAATATTTAATTAATTAATTAAATATTTTTTAAACAAACAAATAATTAATTCATTAATGATTTCATGGAAAATTAATGATTATTATTTCAATTTAAAATAATTCAATTTAATAATTATTCATTATGATTTCTATAATTTCATGCAAATTAATCATTAATAATTAACAAATTTAAAATTTCATACAAATTATTTTCATGCAAATTAATTAAATTGTATTAAGATTAATTAAATATTTTTAAAATTAAATTATTAAATATTAATTATTAACAAATTATTTTATTTCATGAAAATTAATTAATATTTAATAATTGTAAATTAATTAATAATTATTTAATATTCAATTTAATAAGTCAATTGTTAATTTCTTGGAAATTAATTAAATCATTCTATTCATAATTAATTTACAAATTAATAATTATTTTTTCAATTTAATAATTAGTTAATTAAATTTTTATTTCAATTGATAATTTAATCATTTCATTTTACAATAAATTTAATTAATAAATTAAAAATTAGTTAATTAAAGAAATAAATTTAAATTTTTACCGCAATATAGCTTCCAAATCCGAATTTCACAAAAGATCAGTTTTCAGAACCTACAACGTACAAGTATAAAACAAAATAATTATTTTAATTAATTTTTAAATTATATAAAACAATAGAATTATTTAATTATTTCAACAAAATTATTAATTATTTAATTAAAAACAGTAAATCAAATAATTAATTTCATTAATTTTAAAAATATTTAAAAACAGTAAATTATTTATTTATTTCAAAATATTATTAATTCTTTAATTAAAAATAGTAAATAAAATAAAGATTTTAAATTATTTTAAAATTATTTATTAATTCTTTAATTTAAAAACATTAAATTATTTATTTATTTATTTAAAGAAAATATTAATTATTTAAAAACACTAATTTGTTTTATTAATTCAATAATAACAGTAATTATTATTTTAATTAAATACACTTTCATTTAATTTAAAAACATAAAAATAGTCAATTAATTATTTATTTATTTAAAAAAATTATATTTATTCATATTTAATTATTAACATATACAATACATTAATGTAAATTGTTAATTAATTACTACTTTTTTTAAAAATAACATTCAATTAAATAATTATTAATTATTAAACAATATTATTTTACAATTTAATAAATAATAAAACATATTATTTTTTAACATAAACATTTAATATTTCATTAATAACATATTAATTTTATTGCAATTAATTACTTGAATTCATGCAAATTAATTAATTACATTCAAAAACACATTAATTATTTTATATAAATTTTAAATTATTTAAAAACATAAATTAATTAATTATTTTTTAAATAATTTAAAAACAGAAAATAATTAAAACAAATTTATTTCATGCAAATAATTAATTAAGATATAGATTCATGTAAATTATTAATTAAATTGATATATAATTACAATTATTTAAATAATTTAAAAATAAGTTGATTAAATAAAAAATTTGATTATTTTCTGTTTCAAAATAATTATATAATAAAATAATTATTTCTTTAAATTCTTTCTAATATATAAATTAAAACATTATATAAATAACAAAATCATAATCAAAAATCCAAAAAAAAAAATCAAACATAGATAATATATATAGTATATATGATTCCAAACATTCCAACACCATAAATCAAAATCAAATTTCCAAACATTCAAACACCATAAATAATTCCATACATAAATAAACAAATCAAAAATACGAACAAAAAGATAGATAGATAAAGAGATCAATAGATTAGAATCAAGAACAAAACCCATCACAAAAACCATTACAAAAGTTCACATATAAATAAAGTTCACAAAACTTTAAGAATATAAAGTTCACATATAAAATAGATCAGAAAACAACAAGGAAGATACTATACAGAAGTTCACATATACAGAGGTGCTAACAATAAATCATTTAACCTTCTTTGATGGAGACTCAACTGGACTGCTTGATTTGAACACTGGAGAAATGAAAAGTCGAAAGTACTGCCTAGGATCACTGCCGGCAACAAATAATCACAAGAAAAATAGATGGTTAAATAGTTTGACTACTTATGAATCACAATGTTTACTATATAAACAGGAATTAGATGAGTTTTGAGATGATGATATTTAAGTAATGTGATATTGTTGCTGTATTAAATAAGAGTCCATTCACAAGCATTTTCTCAAAAATATCATTTCATGATATGCATAATTGGGCGAGTTTATTGAATTGAAAAAAAGGCTTTCCAAAATATTGTATTTTTTTTAGATTGAACTAAAAACTATTTTTACAGTGAATTATTGTAGTGCAGACTATAAAATATCATGTCAATATAATGTACAAAATATAGATCATGCACAAAATGCCATTTATGGTGAAACCTTCTTGTATGATCCAAGTAATGTAAATGATATCTATTGTGATCAAATGCAACCTAATGTGATAAAAAAATTATTAATACCGACTTGCATCTAAACAAACAGAACAAAACATAAAATTACAGCAACCCCCCATAAAAAATAAATCAAAAAAACCCCCCATTCAAAATAAAACCCAAAACAACACACTCATACAATCAAATTACAGCAACTATCCATTCACATAATCATTCATATACAAAACATAAAATAACAAAATCTAAATCAAAAATCTAAAACAAATATTGAAATATATAAATAAATCTCACCAAAGTATGAACGGCCGGAGCAAGGAAGAACGGGCACCACCGGAGGCGAGACCGGAGGCGAGAACGGAGGCGAGAACGGAGGCGAGAACGGAGGCGAGAACGGAGCAAGTAGGAACGGAGGCAGCAGGGACGCACGGCGGACGGAGTCGGCAGGAGAGGTCGACGGCAGAACACTTCAAACAAACAGACGCGTTCTGTCGATTTGGGGTTTTTAATAAACCCCAAAACTTACATGGCGGATTTCCGCCATGTAAGTACACTTAAGTGCCGCCAGCACTAAAGTGAAAGTCCGCCCAATCGAAATTTGGGCGGGCTTTTTCCGCCCGAGTCCCCGAATACTTAACATGGCGGTAAGTCAATTTAATCGGGTAATCGGGTTCAATATTGGGGGACATTCGAAATTTTGGGCGGGATAGTTTAGATGGCGGATTTCCGCCATCTAAACACCGCCATCGAAAATAAAATGGAACCGCCGTCGAGCCCAAACCTTACCTCGGCGGACTGAAAGAATAGATGGCGGACATCCGCCATCTAAACAACTGAAGTATTGATGGCGGAAATCCGCCATCTAAAGGCCGCCATACAAGGTCCTTTTTTTTGTAGTGAGGGTGCTAACTCCTACAATCGTGGTAACTCCTACAATGGTGGTCGATCGTTTCAAAGAGGAGGAAATTCACAGAATTACCGCTCAATCCACCAAGCACCCGCTCCACCACAGTCAATAGCTTCAAATGTTAGCTGTCAAATATGCAATAAAACAGGGCATTCAGCTAGGCTTTATTCGGAGAGGGGCAACTTTGTGTATGTGATTGGAACCTTGGTTGATTCAATGTCGAATCCAGATATGGACGGTGTTGCAGACGATAATTGGTGTCTTGACTCCGGAGCTTCACATCATATGACTCCGGAGATTGACCAATTCTACGATGCCCAACCATATACAGGTATGACTTCTATAATAATAGGGGATGGTAAAACCCTAAGCATTACTCATATTGGTAGTGTTAAATTAAAAACTAATTTTGGTGTTTTAATTTTAAAAAATATGCTATATGTACCTAAGATGAAAAAGAATTTGATTTCCATTTAATGTTTAACTAGAAATATGAATTGTAATTTTGTATTAAATGAGTATGGTTTTATGATTAAGGACAAGATGACGGGGAAGACTATTCTGAGTGGAAGTAGTGCTGGAGGTTTGTATCATCTAAGGCCTGGACTTCAAGAAGGAAATAATGGATCAGCTACTGGATTAATGGCTTGTAGTATAATTAGAAATATAGATGGCCTACGGCATGGCAGACTATGTCATACTAATGATACTGTAATAAGAAAATTAGCTAATAAGTGCAATTTTAAATTCAATAAATGTAATGATTGTGAAACTTGTTCAATGAATAAAATGCATAAAATACCATTTCTAAGAAGAGAGGTTTATTGTAAAGAACCACTTGGGATTATTCATACTGATGTATGGAGTCCTGCCCCCGTAAATTCAATTACTGATTTTAGATATTACCTAATTCTAGTTGATGAATATAGTCGATATACTTGAATATATCTACTCAATAATAAAAGTGATGTGTTAAATCAATTCAAGATTTTTCATAAAATGGTAGAAAATATATTGAATTATAAAATAAAATACATACAATCTGATTCAAGAGGAGAGTTTCTGAATCATAAATTTCAACAATACACATAAGAATATGGTATTGTTCAAAGATTGTCTTCTCCCTATACCCCTGAACAAATGGAGATTGTTGAAAGAAAACATAGGCATCTTATTGAGACAGTTAGATGTATTTTGTTCAAATCAAAAGTTTCGAAAATTTATTGGGTGGAAGCCACACTAATGGCTATCTATACTATAAATAGGATTCCGGCAGGCATAGAAGAAAAATCACCCTATGAAAAGCTATTTAGTAGAAGTCCGGATTATAACTATTTGAGAATATTTGGAACTCTTTGTTTTCCTTTACTGCCTAAAACTAAGAGAGATAATTAAGTTGTCTCCCAAAGCAGCTAGGTGTTGATTTTTAGGTTACTCTCCTAGTCATAGACGATATAGATGTTTAAATCTTGAGAATAATCAAGTGATTATTTCTAAACATGTCAAATTTCATGAAAATGTTTATCCTTTTCACAAAATCGATAAGACATTAACAAAACAACCCAAAGATGAGGAGGTGTTTTTCAAAGTGGAAAATACACTTCCAAATTTTACAAATAAGATTATAAACATTGATCAGAATAGGCAAGATAATTCTGATCAAATTAGAAATAGAGATGATCGGAATAACTCTACAAACAGTCCTATTATTGAATCAAATTCTACAAGCAATCCTATTATCGAATTTGACTCTACAAATTCTGATTATGAACTCAATTCTACAAACAGTCCTATTATTGAGTCAAACTCTGAAAACATTAATGATGAGATTATCATTAATCAAACTACAAACTCTGAAGTTGAAATTGAAATTGTTCAACATGTACCAATCATTGAAAACAACAGGTGTGTTAATAAGAGAGTGAATTCTTTTACTGATCAATTAAGAAGGGGGGGGGAGGTTAAGATCTACCCCAATGAATTTAGTTAAAAACTATAGATCAGAATATCTTCTACCGAGAGCTTTAATAGCTGATGTAACTGATCTAAATTCAAAAGAGCCAAAGAATTTTAAGGAAGATATAAAATCAGAAATATGGAAGAAGGCTATGCAAGAAGAATTTGAGGCTCTACAGATAAACAAAACTTGGAATTTAGTACAATTTGATAAATCTATAAATTTAATTGGCTGTAAATGGGTTTATAAGATAAAAAGGAAAAATGATGGATCCATTGAAAGACACAAAGCCAGACTAGTGGCACAAGGCTATAAACAAATAGAAGGGGTAGATTTTAATCTAGTATATAGTCCAGTAATAAAATCACCAACTATTCGCATAGTTATGTCTATAGTTGTATCTAAAGGTCTCATTTTGAGACAATTAGATGTGAAAAATGCCTTCTTACAAGGAAAATTATCTGAACTAGTATTCATGAAGCAACCTTCATGATATGAAAATGAGAAGTATCCTAGTCATGTATGTAAGCTGAATAAGGCAATTTATGGTCTAAAACAAGCACCTAGAGCTTGGTACTCAAGATTAAGTACCTATTTGGTAAAAATTGGTTTCAAAAATAGTCTAGCTGATACATCATTATTTGTATATAACAAGTTTGGCTATTATATTTGGATATTAGTGTATGTAGATGATTTAATTGTAACTGGGAGTAATATTGAGGCAGTAGAAAATGTGATCAAGATGATTTGTAATGAATTTAGATGTAGAGACTTGGGAATTGTAAAATCGTTTATAGGAATAGAAGTGGTTAGGGAAGATGATGGATCATTAGTGATAAACCAGACTAGATATGCAACCGATCTATTATTAAAATTTAATATGAGTCTATGTAAACCTTGTAGATCTCCAGAATCTATTGGCTCTAAATTGCCCTGTAATGAAGGAGAAATTTTGGAAAATCCAACCTCTTTCAGGGCTTTAGTAGGTTCATTTCAATATCTTACTATTACTAGACCGGATCTGTCATATTATGTAAATCAGATTTCTCAGTTTTGACAAACACCTAGAACTTCTCATATGGCAGCTGCAAAGAGAATACTTAAGTTTGTTAAAGGATCTATTATGAATGGAATTAGATTTACTAAGACAAAGTCCTTTAATTTGGTGGGTTTCTGTGATTCAGATTTTGCAGGAGACCCTAATGATAAGAGATCGGTAACAGGGATTTGTATTTTTCTAGGAGGAAATTTAATAATATGGTCTTCTAAAAAGCAGGCTAGAGTATCCAGATCTAGTGCTGAAGCATAATATAGGTCATTAGGATATACAACTTGTGATCTTAGGTGGTGTTCATTAATATGCAGGGATTTAAATATTTTCATCCCAACACCAACTATTTTTTGTGATAACTCATCTTCTATTATTCTTGCTTCTAATCCAGTGAATAAGAGTGGCTCTAAACATATTGATACAGACTTTCATTTTGTGAGAGAGATAATCAATAGGAGAGCTTTAATACTCAAGTATATTCCTACTAGAAATCAATTAGCAGATCTCTTCACAAAAGCATTAGGAATTGATAGATTTTTAGAGTTAAACAGAAAAATTAAAGTAGGAGTGTGTAGAAAATTAGATAAATCATTTAAAGAAAATGGATAAATCATTAAAGGAGTGTGTAGATAAATAGGGGATGTATTTTGTTTTAGTATCCATGATTATTGATAAATCATTTATTTTACATTGTTGTTTTATTTTTGAAGGTGACAATTTTATTAAATGTTCTAAGCCATTAAAAATATGTGATGTTTTAACCTTTTATTTATTTTTTGAGTTGGTTTCTACTCTAGTTTATCCTACTGTCTGTACAGGTCAGGCAAAGGGAAAAGTAGAGAAGGTGAAACAAATCAAAATTATGGAAATAGGATAATGATGGTTAACATTGGTGTTTAGAAATGGTTCAGTACTTTGTGTTTGCATATACTGTCTGTATATTTATGCAGGTTAAAGATGGAAAGATGCAGATAAGGGAGAGCTGACCACTACACTCAGTTTACAAACAGAGCTAAGTCTTTATTCTTGAAAATGCACTGTATTAACTTCTGAATTTGAAAATGCACTATGCTGACTTCTGAATTTGTGATGTTCAATGAATATGTTGATTATGAGACAGGAAATGTGAAGGATTGGTGCTGGTGAAAATTAGGAAGCTGATGTAGATTAAAGAGATCACACGACTTGAAGGATTGTTTACAATCCTAGCTTAGAGGAGTATGTGATCTAAAGGAAGAGTTTCCTAATAAAGTTAAAAGAATAAGAGGAGCAAAATTATGGATGCCGACTAGGTTTTCTCCCCTACTTTTTGCTCATTTACTTAATCAGAAAGCAATCAAGTTTGAAGATAGTTGTTGTATACAAGGTTTCAGTGTGTAAATACTCTCTTCACCTTGAGGAGGAGTATGAGTGATAATATAGTTAGAGTGTTAAAGTAGTTAGAGTGTTAAAGTAGTTAGTGAATTAATAGAAATTTTGTGTTATAAATATACATTGTATTACTTCTAACCATTTAATTCATCTTAAGGATTTATAATACTCATATTTCATGCATTGGTGATAGGATGAAGTGGTGGTATAGGATATCGTATACAAATCACATTACCATGAACTGAAAAGGAATCCCCAAAGATCTTGGTACATCGAAGGGAGTATTGATGATATAAGATCCCATGCATGATCACATTACCAGTACTAGAAAATTCAGATAGATAACCTAATGAAGGTGGAACGACCCGTATAAATTTGGGACAGGTCAACTTTAGGACAGGTCAACTTTGCCAGATCGACTTTCTCAAGTCGACCTGGAAAAGTCAAACTGAGAAAGTCGACCCCGAGTCAAATCTGAGGTTGTTAGGCAGTTAAGCGGTTACTGCTTTATTGACCAGATTACCCCTATAGGAAATCCTATAAATAGGGTCATTTTCAGTGATTAGGTATAGAAGATTACTCCAGAATTCTTGGAGAGTTCACCTGAGAAAAAATGAATAGAGCATTGCTGAGTTCGAGCAAATTTCCTAGTGGAGTTTCCGGCCCAAACGCTTGTTCGAAACGGTCCACGAGTACTGATCGAGATTCACCCTCATTATGAAGGAATGACCTTGAATCCGTGAATAGTGGGGTGACCAATAATGACATTGAATGATGACTTCAAATCCATCATGTTGACCCTTCCTCTGTATATTGTGAGAATTATGATTCCCACTACCGGAGCAACTGTATTTGTGAGACCGCAAATGGCTTCCTTTGGTGGTGATATATTCTCCTTCGTGTAGCTAACCCATTGTCTTGAAGGTGTCAAGATAAAGGATATCCACTATGCTCCTAGAGTCCACCATCATTTGGTGATTGTAAATATTGGCCTAATCTGACATTCGATAACCAAAGGATCTACATACGGCATGATGATTTTTTTCAAGTCCTCGTTACTAAACACTATAGATTCATCCACCACCTTCCTTTTTCCCTCATCTGCAGAAGTGGAAGCCGACATCACCTTCCGAGAATAACTTCTTCTTTCTCTTATTGAACCATCGCAAAAGGTAACATCTAAAAGAAATGATTGGGCAAGTAGATATCCCAATTGTCTTCCTAGTGTGGAAGACCGACGAAGGACGGAATATCTTTTAGAATCTTTTGGAGGAGAAGAAGGTAAGTCAGCTGAAATGTTTAAATTTCATTCACTGAAAAGTTAAGTATTACATAAGTTTGCCCAAGTATTTATAATGCTTGGGCTTAACTGAAATAACTATCTATTACATTCTAACTACTTAACTAATTATATCTGTTGAGTATTATTAATCCAGTAGACTTTTGTTGGAACAGTTGCTAGCATAACCTTGTTGAATGCAATTGTCCTGTACTCTGCCTCACATGAGAATCTTGAGATTGTCTTTTGCTTCTTTGATTTCCAGGAAATCAATGAGTTTCCTAGTAGAATGCAATAACCAGAAACAGATTTTCTACTGATTTGGCATGATGCCCAGTCAGAATCACAGTATCCCTGTAATTTTAGAGAGCTTTCCCTTCTGTATAAGAGACCTTGCCCTGGGGCATTTTTCAGGTATCACTACAAAAAACCAGCGCAGTTCTGGCGGCAAATTCCGGCGGCCAGGGCGCCGGTATAATGGTTCCTGGCGGCCAAGCCGACGAGATTCCATCGTCGGAGTTGATGTCGCCGGAATGTTGAAATACCGGCGGCAAAGCCGCCGGCAAAAAATTTTGGATTCCGATTTTAACAGAAATTGTCCCGGTGGCTTAGTCGCCGACATTTTTTTTTTTAAATTATATCCCGGCGGCCAGGCCGCCGGCTGTTAATTTCGGAAAATAATTTTCCGACGGCCTGGCCGCTGGTCAATATTTCCCGGCAGGAAAAAAAATTTCCCGGGAAGAAATTTCTGGCGGCCTAGCCGCTGGTTCACTTTTGAAAAATAAAAAAAAATTGAAATTAATATGAAATTGAAAATAAAATTAAAAATGAAATTGATATTGAAATTGATATTGAAATTGAAATTGAATTTGAAGTTTAATAATTAATGTAAAACAAAAATTAACTTCGACAATCACTAATTTAACTTCTTTTTTTCGCTCTTTTTCTTTTTTTTAGTTCCGACCACCTTTCGTAACGCCTCTTTCGTGAATATTATCGATCTTCCTCCGCGCGGTTGTGAAGTGGTGTGCTCCTCTTGTGGCGTAGTTTGTAGAAACCT
>LFYR01000817.1:141922-251928 GCA_001185155.1 Zostera marina
TCTTAATCTTTAAAATACTATTTTTAATATCCAAATATACTGAAAAACCGTCGCCATTATTATCTATAATTAAAAAAGTATCATCGGAGATCAAACTCCAAGAGTCCCTAATATTAACTAAATAATCAACACTACCGCAATTACAACTCGCACTAGCACTCAATTTTTTTTTTTATTTGTATCGTTTAGAATGAGGTTATCATTTTCCCTAATACACCCACGAATAGGACCAAAACCATACATTGATTTATTTAGCTCACACCCAACCTTATTATATAACATTGAATTGAACTGCCTTTTTTCCATAGCTTCTTCTTGCCCTTTATTTGTAAATATAATAGATGAATAGCTTTTTTGTCCAAGATTTGAAAAATATAAATTGGATTGAATCTATCGAAATTAATTGCTTTGCCAACCCAACACAAATAAGCACTAATGATGAAATAAAAATTATAAAATACAAATAAAGAATGTGAATGCAATCCCTAGGGCTATACGGATTCGAACCGTAGACCTTCTCGGTAAAACAGATCAAACTAATAAATATCTAAATGATTCAAACTGTTTCAAAGACCCAACATGCATTTTGTTGCATTGGGCTCTTTCATCAACTGATGACAAGATCAGTTAGTTCACCATATTTTTTCTTATTTTTACAGTAAAAAAAAGAAGATAGTGAGATGGCTCCATGTGCTCTGATTCATTACTTAGATTCTGACCCAAGAGCAATACCAAAGTGTTTAAAAAAAGAAAAACAAACCCTAAAAAAAACAAAGAAACCCCAAACCCCAAATCCCAAAATTACAAAGAAAGATTAAAAAGAAAGATTAAATGAAATGAAGAACATACCTTGAGGATGACCTTCGAGGATGACCGGAGAGAAGTGGCCGGAGGACGGACTAGAAGATCGCCAGAGGGTTTTGGAGAGGGTTAGAGAGGAGTGGGGAGAAGTGGAGAGGATTTTGGGGGAAAAGAAAATGAAAGAAATCTGAAAATTTTTTTCTTATATAAAAATTTTCCGGCGGCCTGGCCGCCGGGAAATACTTAAGTTTAGTTTGACTTAGTTTGACTGTACAGGGGACCACGGCGGCGCAAGTTGTAAATTTAGGGTTTTCCAAAAATCCTGACGGCCAGGCCGCTGGCTACTGAAAAAAACAAACGGGAAAAAGTATCCAGCGGCCAAGCCACCAACAATTTTTCTCCCGACCGTTGAGGGTTTTAGTATGCCGGCGGCCAGGCCGCCGGATCACTTCTTCCCGACCGTTGGTGAATTGGAGCTGGCGGCCAGGCCGCTGACATTTTTTACAAAAAAATATTCCGTCGGCCTGGCCGCCAGCAAATTTCTCTCATTTACGAGGGAAAATTATGCAGGCGGACAAGTGTAACCTTCCGTCGGCCTGGCCGCCGGTCGTATCTACCGGCGGCCAGGCCGCCGGGAGATGGGCGCCAGAACTACTCTGATTTTTTGTAGTGTATCTAATTAATTTCATCACTACCTGAAGATGTATTTGTTTTGTTTCATTCATAAATTGACTAAGCCACTGTATGTGGAAGCTTAAGTCTGGTCGTGTGATGTTTAGGTAAATTAGTTTACCCACCATTTGTCTGTAGAAGCTTGGGCTCTTAATTAATTCAGACTTATCATTTTTAAGGTCAATATTTCTTTCCATAGGTATTTTTGATGGTTCGGCTCCCGAGAGTCCACTATATTTCAATAATCCTAATGCATACTTTCTTTGGGAAAGAAATATCCCTTCATGTGTATATGATACTTCAATTCCTAGGAAGTAACTCAGTTTTCCTAAGTTTTTTAGTTTAAATCTGTGCTCTAGTTGAAATTATAATTTCAATTTCATGGTTATTGTTTCCTGTTATAATTATGTCATCCACATATATTATTATATGTGTGATGATTTGATTTTTAATTTTGATGAAGAGAGAGTAATCTGACTTGGCTTGGCTAAAACCAAAGTCTATTAGTACTTTTCTTAGTTTTTCAAACCAATTCCTTGATGCTTGTTTTAAACCATACAAGGATTTGTTAAGTTTGCACACTCTTTTGTCGTCTTTATTCAAAAGACCAGGTGGAGGTTTTAAGAATACTTCTTCATCAAGTTCTCCATAAAGAAAAGAGTTATTTACATCTAATTGATGTAATGTCCAGTTCTTTGTGAATGCTATTGCAATTATTATCTTAATAGTGACTATTTTTGCCACTGGAGCAAAAGTCTCATAGAAATTAAAACTCTCCCTTTGTGTGAAACCTTTGACTACTAATCTAGCCTTATATCTTTCAATTTCACCATTGGGTTGGTATTTAATCTTATAAACCCATTTCGAGCCAACTGCCTTCCTATCTTTGGGAAGGTCAGTGATTATCCATGTTTTATTATCCAAGAGGGATTGCATTTCGTTTTTCATTGCGTTGATCCAATTTGGATCTTTTGAAGCTTCTTGGAAGGTTGTGGATTCGTTGTTTACTGTAATTTGTTTTAAAAATATTTTATGATTTTTATTAATTTTGTGATATGATACAAAATTACTCATAGGATATGTAATATCTTTTGAATATTCTTTATCTTTTTCAAGATAAAAATCTAGATACTGTTTAGGTGTTTTTAATGTTCTTCCCATCCTGTTGGTTTTGTATTGTGTATCTGTATTTTTATCAAGATGATTTATATTTGTTATTTGTTGACTTGATTCTTGCTCACTTTCATAATTATGGTTTAGTATTTCATGAGTTTCCAGGAAATTTTCAGACCTTGTACTTAGGTCTGTATCTAGTATATTCAACTCATGATTTATATTGATGTTTTCAGATTCTTTATATGAATCTGTTTGATTCTGATTTGAACTTGGGTTGTTTCAATTCGTATTTTCAGTTTCTGTATTCTGATTTATTTGGTCAGAATTTTCTTTTTCATGGTTAGCCAGATTATTGTTAGCCTTTCTGTTTTCATTTGATTTTATGGGTATTTTGCTAGGTCCATCATCATCTTTTTCTGAGTCAGAATCAGTTCCTTGGTTATTACCATATGCTAGAGCTGAATCTTTGTCAGATTTGTTTATATCTAGTTTGTTCTCTGAACAAACATCATGTTTATTTAGCATTTCATCATTGATTTTGTATGTTGGTAGTATCAGTTGACTTGGATTTGATTTTAATTTTTCTTTAATTTCCTTAAAAGGAAAGATATTCTCTATGAAAGATATATCTCTACTAACATGATATTTCATGGTGTCTAAGTTTAGAACTAAGTATCCTTTAGTTCCCGGGGGATAACCCATGAAAACCCCTTTAAAAGTTTTAGGGGAGAACTTGTGTTCTCTTAGATTGTTTGTTGTATAGCATAAACACCCAAAAGATTTTAACAAGCTATAATTGGGTTTGGTTTTATGTAAAATTTCAAAAGGAGTTTTGTTATTGAGTACTTTGGATGGTATTCTATTGATTATGTGTGTGGCTATTAATACACACTCTCCCCAAAATTTAATGGGAGTATGACTTTGTATGTGTAGTGCTCTGGCCGCACTTAATAGATATCTATGTTTTCTTTCTACCCTAGCATTTTGCTTGGGTGAGTATGGACAAGAAAACTGTTGTATTATTACATGATCTTTAATCATTTTTTTTAAAGATTTGGAGGTAAACTCACCTCCATTATCACTCCTAATTATCTTGATATTTTTTGAAAAATAATTTTTAACTATTTTTATAAAAGCTTTAATGCAGCCTTCTGCTGCTGATTTATTTTGTAGTAAGTATGTCCATGTGATTCTACTTTTATCCTCAACTACGGTTAAAACATATATATGTATAAGATTATATAGTTGAAACCATCATGTGTAGATATTGATAATTTTCCTCAAATATCTATATGTATAAGATCGAATATATCTAATGATTTGGATTTACTTATTGGATATTTTATTTTGCATTGTTTTGCCAATGGGCATAATTCACAGTTTTCATGTATGAATTTAAAAAATTTATTCAAAATTTGAATTTTTTTATTACAATCAGTACTTAAAATTGTTTCTTTATTACAATCAACTAAAAGATTAGACTTTACAAGTATCTTTACTTTTTCTTCTGATATGTGCCATAATCTTTCATGCCAGAGCTCATAATCTTTGGCATTATTTGTTGTACTAGAGATTGTTGGACAGTAGAGATATAGTCCATCATGACAGTTACCCTATCCAATCAGATTCCCTGTATTGTTTTCCTAAAATTGACTTTTTTCTTTATTAAAATTCAGAGAAATGTTTTCTTGTAATGTTAATTTGCTCACTGAAATCAAATTTACTCTAAAATCAGGAATATATAAAACATTTCTCAGTATTAGATTTTCAGATAAAATTATATCACTAATGTATTCCACTTTGCATATATCACCACTTGATATGGTTACAAAGTGCTGGTTTTTATTTTCAGATATTTTATGAAATAACTTTGAGTTCCCAGTCATGTGCTGGGAAGCTCCTGGATCAACAATCCAAGCATTATTAAAAAAATCATATACTGTAAATAAAAATTCCATACCAGAGGTCTTTCTCGGTAAATCTTTTAGAAGGATCAGTTCCTCACTTGAGAGGCTTGGCATATTGGAGGTAGATGCTTGATTTGCATTGGCAGAATCGGTCTTGGGTTTCTTGGCAGAATGATTTTTCTTGATCAGTAAATTCCTTGCTTTTCTTGTCTGGAAACCCTACTATATGATAGCAATCTTTCCTAACATGCCCATAATATCTACAATTGTCGCAATAGTATCTAGTATCCAATTTCTTTCCATTCTTACTGTATTTTCCTTATCTTAATTATTTCTTTTATCTTCTAATTTTTCTGTTGTTTTGGAGAGAAAAACACTACTATCTCCAACAAATTTTTCAGCTTTATCTCTAATGTTGATTTTCTGTTTCTCTTCTTGCACAATTAAGAAGAATACCTTATTCATGGGTGGTAATTCTTCAAAACCTAATATTTGACTCCTAAGAGTCATAAAATTTTCATTTAAACCTAGCAAGAAGGTCTCTACCATATCGTTATCATGCTTCTTTTGATAGATTGGTATACAATCAGTGCAGAGTTTACAACTAAAACTGTTATCTATTTGATCCCATGTAGCCTTAAATTTATCAAAATATTCAGTAACAGTACTGTTACCTTGGTGTAGATTGGCTAGATCAAACTTTACTTGATAGGCCTTTGGAGCATTTTTCTGTTTGTATCTTTCTTCCAAGTCCTTTCAAGCTATGTATGATGTATCAGTATGCATAAGTGTTGAGGCAATTTGTGGAGTTACTCCATTCACAATCCAGGACAAAATCAGTCTGTTCACAGTCTCCCAAGCCTCATATTCGGGGCTGTAAATATCTGCAGGTTTCTTGATCTTGCCATTAATGAAGGACACCTTCCTTCGTGATACAAGGGAGAGTCTCATAGTCTTAGCCCATGTATCGTAGTTAGCCTCACCCATCAATTTTTCAGATACCATCTGGGCACCCGGGTGATCGCCGGAGTTAAGGTAAAATAAGGAATTTCTATCGTTTAAGACAGAGACGACGTTATTGATATTGCGTCGTTTCTTCCTGCTGGATGTATTTGACTCAGTTGTTGGTGAATAGAGGATCTGAGTTGTTTCTTTTCTCTTCTCACCGCTAGACTCATGGTCGCCGCTGGAGTTCGAGCTGTCTGTCATTTTCGCGGAAGCTTGTAGAATCGATTAAGCTGATACCATAAAAGAAATGATTGGGCAAGTAGATATCCCAATTGTCTTCCTAGTGTGGAAGACCGACGATGGCCGGAATGTCTTTTAGAATCTTTAGGAGGAGAAGAAGGTAAGTCAGCTGAAATGTTTAAATTTCATTCACTGAAAAGTTAAGTATTACATAAGTTTGCCCAAGTATTTATAATGTTTGAGCTTAACTGAAATAACTATCTATTACATTGTAACTACTTAACTAATTATATCTATTGAGTATTATTAATCCAGTAGATTTTTGTTGGAACAGTTGCTAGCATAACCTTGTTGAATGCAATATTCCTTTAACATCTACCATCTTTCTTTCCCGGTTCTCACTGTCACTGTCACAGCTTCTTGGGAACTCAGACTGTAGTCTTTTCCATTTACACTTGAGATATTCTGGGACGAAACCCTTTAGGACATACTCCTTAAGCTTTTCTTCTTTTACCAAATTTTCAATTACAACGCTCAACTCTCTGCAGTGTTCATGAGGTTGGCCATTATCAATGTGGAATTTAAAATTTTATTCTTAGCCCTTCTGAATTCTTCCATAACTTTTCTCATGGGCCCGGGAGCCGTGAATTTAAACTGACTTTTTTTTCATATAACTCCTCTCTCTCTCTCCCAATGTTTAGAGGCGTATATCTATCCTCTCTATAGTGGGTTGGCCATCGGGAAACCCCTAACCTAGCACTACAGATAAAGTGACTTTTTTTTGCTCTCAGGCCGCTAGTATATATGTTGTCGCCAGTAATAATGTCGTCAATAATATACATTTTTGACGACCAGTAATAAATTTGTAATCTAATTCTGTTTTTGATATTATTGACAGCTTAATTAGCGCCTAGTAATAATATTATTGACGGAATAAGCGTCAGTATTAAAAATATTACTGACGTAATAGGCGCCAGATATTTTAATTTCCTGGGAAAACATTACTAGTGTCTTATGCCACCAGTATTGGATTTTGCAAAAAAAAATTGTTATTTATTAATTGAATAAATAATAGAAATCTTAAAGATTCGTAATTAATAGAAATTTTATAAATTCAATTTGAATGTCACAGTTGATTAGATAAGTGTTGCGATAATAGAAATTATTTTTTTTAAATTTAAATTACATGTTCTAATTATTATTTTGTTGATCATTCTTCTTTTCTTTTGTTGTTAAAATACCACCGTCAAATCTTTTCGCGGTATTGGTTAACGTGGTGAAGATAAGAACGGATTTTGTAGCTGAAGTGTCATATTTGGTCGAGAAATCTGAGTATTTGGCATTGGTCGCGACGTCGATGCTCCCTTATCATCTTCTTCTATTAAAGGTGCTTTTCCGTTATCATTATTGCCGATATTCATGCGATGTGGTGTTTTAGCACTTAATGATGAACCGGTTGTTTCTAACACGCGAGTTTTCTTTGAACTTTTTCCAATATGTTCGTCTATAGAGAACTCGATCAAAGCCTAGATATCATAAATAGAAAAGATGCATGTTAACTTTGGATGTGTTAATCGAAGTATGACAATTGGAAGTAACTGTTACATTATCATATAACAATCGTGATTTTTCAAATCTGCAAACTTCCTCTTTTTTAATTTTATTTTTGAAGAAATGTTGGAAGCATACTCATCGGGAACCTTGAGATCGTGAAAAACATTATAGAAAATAGTCTTTTCATCATTACTGAGATTGAATATAGCCTTCGGAAACTCCCATTCAGAATCGTTGATCTTTATTGCATGTAACTCTGGACGAATTTTCATTTCTTGAAGATCCAAAAACGCATTCAAATTGTCTTTCGACTTGTTATTTATTCCTAATAAAAGTTTATAATATTATCGTAAATATTTTTTTAGTATGCATGACGTCAATATTATGACGTGCCAAGAGAGTCTTCCAATAAGACAATTGGAATAAATACTTACTTTTTTCCAGCCTGGAGGTAATGACAAAACTTTCATCTTCTTTTTTGATGGTTTTCTAGGATTTTCAGTATTTTTGCCAAAAACGACAAAATTTCTGAAGAATTTCAAATTCAGATAATCCTCCTCTCCCGAGGATGTCCAGGTGCTTTTTCAATTTCAATTTTGTTATTGAAATTTTTCTTATCACGTCTATACGATGTTCAAGAAAACTCTATTTTTTCCATATTTCAATCGAACACTAGTGGGTTTTTCAGAACAAACTGCACATGTGAATTTCCTTTTCCTACTTCGACCTGACAAATCATAAAAATATATATATAACTACTTGTCAAAATTCAAAACAAATATATATATAGAGAACGATTCTAGTGAGAACCGGGTATGTGAGAACCAGATCACGACCGTTGAAATGTCTACATGGGGATTTTCACCCCTAAATGATTTAAATAATAAACAATATAAATCACCATTAGATCTAGATGTAAGGGTCAAGATGCAAAGTTCTCATATAGTTCTCATTTTTATGATTCTCACTAGAATCTAACTTATATATATATATATATAGCTATGTCTATTAAAGTGTTAATTGTTTAAAAATAAGATTATGTTTCTACATCTTTTAGGGGGGAGAGGGTGGAGTAGATACAACCCCATTCAAACCCGTGTCGGAAAGATTCTTCTTCACAACCTCGTCAACATTATATTGTCTTGGTCTTCGAAAGAGAAATATTCATCTCTGATGATGGTTTCAGTATCATAGTGGTCTTCGCCCTCCATTTCCTTTCTTCTTCCCATCTCTTCAAAACACACCAGATGGTCTTGAACCCACTGATGACCATACCAGCATCAAACTCCGGGAATACTATAGAACCAAACTGAGTCAGTTCATTATATTCGCTAATATTGGTCAAGTATTCGTCGTGAAGCCTGACACTCTTTTTTCGGAAGGACTCAAACTCTGATACCTCGCCCTTCAAAGTGGTATTCTCCTTAGAAATTTTTTTGATATGTTGCAGGAGCTCTTCATTCTTGAAAATCGCGTCAATAACAGAAGGTCGAGAAACTAGAAGGTCATATTCAGGCCTTAAGGATTTAAGCTCCATTTCTATGTTAGTATGAGATGTGTCTGAAGCATTAAGCGCATTCTTTAAAGTCTTGACCTCTCCCTGGGAAATATCCTTATCAGCAATGACCTTGGTTTCAGCCTCCCTTGAATCATTAAGCTTGGCCTGAAGTTCATTGATAAGCTTGCCCTTGGCCTCCAGGTCATTGTCCAAGCATTTGTTTGTGCCGCGCAGCATGATGATATCAGTGCAGTAGCTGTAAACCTTTATATTTGCGGTCTTCAGTTGAATTTTTAAAGAGTCAATCTCCTCCATCATTTGTTGATGATTTTTAATGTTGGAAAGAGTATGAAGGCCACCCCTATAAAGAAAATCATGCTGCAAAAGGAGGAATATACATCAATAACTATACATGTCCAAAGTTAACAAGAAATTAACTTACATTGGAATATTGGAACTCCTCGGTAGACTTGAATGATGAGGCATCATGTGCGTCGGGTATCTTGGTATGCGAAGAGGATCCAACGTAGATAGTTCTTCTTTGCTTCGGAGGAAGGGAACCAGGGGTTCGAGGTGGTAGCTTGCTCGAGCTGAACTTAGAACCACCCGAGGGTTGTAATACCTTAGACACTGGTTCTTCGAACTTTTGATCCTTCGATAGTATTTCAGCACTCTCCTTCTCTTTCACAACATCTCTTCGATCGTCTCCTTCAAGTGTCAGAAGACTTATGATCACTGTTGGTGTGTGGGCTCGCCGATGGTAGCTCACACCCTCAACTCTCTCAAGTGTTTATTCCTAGAATCATCAACCCCCTCCCCACATGGACCAGGGGAGGTATTTATAGTGCCTTATTCACTCCTGGGCCTCGTGGGCTCCCCGGCCCATCCGCGCACCCAGGCCCTTGGAGGTGACTAGTTTGGTCCATGGACCGTGGTACCAACAGTACTCCCCCTTTTTCCCCGGGGGGCCATCCGTTCGTACCTGGCCTTCCACCTGCCCTCTTACTCGTCTTTATGACGCCTCGAGTTTCGAGCTACTCCCTTTCGTTTCCTTCCTATAAATAGGGTGTTTGTTGCTTGGATTCTTCACTCCTCCCCTCTTTCACTATGAGCATCCAGGATGTCCTTGAGGAGTATGGTCGTGAGGTGCAGCTCCAGCACGCCATGTGGGCCTTGTGCCTGCTGATGCCCGCCGGCGTTCTCAACACTGTGGTTGTGGCGGAGACTCAGCGCCTTAACTCTGTGCTGATAGATATCCACCGTCATCTCTCCAAGTATCACCGCTCTGACATCCTCGCGAGCAGGTACACCAGCGAGACCCCTGAAGCCGCTCCTGCCGCTACATCGAGCCCCCACCGTTCCTTGCGTGCCGCTCCTGCCACCGTTCCTTGCGCGGCGCCCGGGATGCCCTGACGCTCTTTGCTTTTATGCTTTTTATTTATTGCACTTGTAACTTGTTTTTTCTCGACCTTTGCTGCACTCTCGGTCGTTGTAACCTTCGTTTGTTAGTATAACATTGCATTACCCGCTTTTGTTGTATTGTCATTTTGATTTCGCTTTCTTTTTCTTTTACTTGCGCATTGGTTCAGTTTTATGCTCTTTGACGTCCGTTGTTGACGTCGCCCGGGCCCTCCTCGAGCTTCGCTCGCCTTTCGGTTCTCTGACGGTTCCTCCGTTCTTCTCTCACCGTCTGGGTCAGCCCTCTCCTTCGTTGGCGCCCCTCGTCCGCTCCTCGTTCTGCCCCGCCCCCAGGATCCCCGTCTTCTATTCGGTTTCGCTTGGCACGCCGATCGGTCCTCCCGGCCCACGGTCATGGACGCCCCTGGATCCTCTAAATTTCTTCGTTCGATCGTCGGGGCCGCTAGGTTCTTCGCCCGATGTCTCCCCGCGCCCCCGTCGTTCCTGCCGGGTGTCGTCCTTCATCCTGTTCCCCGATGATTTGGGTCGTGGGCTTCCCCACAGACTTCCGTGCCTAAACGCCTATATAAACTCTTTCTCCGCTTTCCATGCTCATTCTCCACTTTCACTCTCACTTTTCTCTCTCGCTCTCTTCCGCTCTCACTTGCACCCATTTCTCCGCTCAGGTTTCTCATGGCCGCCGCTCCTCCGTCCACCTCTGGCTCCGCCGTGGATGCCACCATTACGCGCTTTTTCGATATCCTCCATCAGCGCCGACGCGATCCGCGACGCACTCGATTGCATGGGCCAGGCTGGCCTTGACTTCACGAAGGTCGGGACTCGGCTCTTTTCACGTCCGTCGGCGAGCATGGTGGCCATGTACACCAATTATGCCGACTGCGGCTTGACGCTCCCCCTCTCCCCCTTCTTGGACGAGGTGGTGCGTTTCTGCGAGATCTCGTTCTCCCAAATCCCTCTGGTCGCCCTCGACCGCCTGTTGACCTTCTCGTTACTCTGTCGCCGGTCTGGCGTCGAAGCTTCTTTGGCCGTGTTTCTCATCTAGTTCTCGATCACTTCGATGTCGCTAGATGCCCTTGGTCCGCCCGTTGGTCGCACAGCGAGGGGGATTTCCTCTATTCGACTATCTGCCCGACCGGTCTCACAACAGGCGCGACCGCTTCTTCTTCGTGTCGCTAGATGCCCTTGGTCCGATCGACCTCGACTCGCCGCCGCCTTCTCGCTGGGGGCTCCTGACGCAGCTGAAGGCCCGCACCACCCCACCTACTCATGCTCAACTGGAGCCTTCGTAGATGAATGCGAACGAGGTTCTTATCAAGCTCTATCGTCGCGGTGCCGTGAGCGCTCGGGCGCTGACCCTGACCTGGAGCTTCGATAAGCACATGGATCTGCCTATTCGGGTGGATTACACGCGGAACGGTCCTCCGAAAAGGCCCCTCGAACTTCAGTTCCACGCTCCTTCGCCCCTGACCCAGTCTCTGGATGGCAAGCACGAGGCTGAGGTTGACGCTGCGCTTCAGGATCGCCGGGCCGAAAAGAGGAGGAGAAAGAAAACCCGGGCCGAGAAGAAGAAAGTGGAGGAGCCCAAGTCGGATCCTTCGCCGCCCAAGTCCTCTCGTGCTGAACCGTCGGACGACACCCAGGGCGCTCTTATGTCCGATGGCCTGGACCCCGAACTGTTTGAGTCGTTCGTCAAGTCCTGCGAGCATTCGTCCACGTTCGCCGCTGAGATTGACCCATCCTATTCCGTGCCCCGCCTTGGCAGGATTTTTAAGAAAAAACTTCCGTCCGTCGATTCGTGGCTTCAACAGGAAGAGGAGTGCTTGAGGCAGTTCACCCGCGCGCCTTCGGAGCTCGACCGCGACTTCCACCACCAGATGCTCCAGCTCTCCGTTCTTTCCAAGGTTCGCTTGCAGCAGGGTCTCAGCCAGGCTGAAGAAAACGCGAGGTTGCGCGAACAGGTCGCCCTTATGTCAGAAGAGATGGATGTCATCGTCCGGGAGCGGGATCGGTTGGTTGAAGATGCTTCCAAGGCAGAGAAGGAACACCGGATCCGTGTGGTCGAGGTCGAAACCACTTGTGTTGTTGCCAAGAAAGCTGCTTAGGAGGAGTTCATTGCGAAGTTCGTGCCCGCTTTCGAGGACCGTCTGGAGGATCTGAAAAAAGACCACTCGATCGAGCGTAAGGACGCCAAGCGTGCCGGCTTCTGGAAAGGTTACGTGCACGGACGGGAGATATCTGCTCTCGTTCACCCACCCCTGAAAGATCTCGTTGTGACCCGGAGCGTTCGCAAATGGGAGAATTAGTAGGTCACGCGCGTCCCTAACTACCAGCCCCCCGTGGACGCGAGCGACGGTGAGGAGGAGAACCTTGAAGCCGACTTCCCCGAGTATACGGAGCCCGCTTTAGATTAGTCTGGCCTTTCGTTCAGCCGCTTTTTGTACTTTGCTTGTTGATACTCTTTGTACTTAGTATTTTTTTGCTTTTCCAACTTTCGACACTTAAAATTATTTCTTTTTGCAATGTATCGTTTTCGCGTTCTTACTTATTACCCTTTTCTCTTTGAAGGGCGGCTTGGGCCGTCCGAATGTTCCCGTGCGATCTTCTGACCTTGAGAACCTTCGGCCGGCTTTTTCGGCGGGCCCCCTTTTTATTTCGTCGTTTCTGACTTGCTCTTGCTGTGGGGGGTCGAGCGTTCGCCCTTCTTCTTTCGACACTTAGACTTTTTTTTTTTGCAATGTATCGTTTTCGCGTTCTTACTTATTACACGTTTCTCTTTGAGGGGTGGCCTGGGCCGTCCGAACGTTCCCGCGCGGTCCTCTGACCTTGGGTTGGGTGGCCTTTTCGGCGGGCCCCCCTTTTTATTTTGGCATCGCGTGTACTTCGGGTAAATGGGCACTCCGGGTATTTTTCATTAGGCATCGTGTGCCGTGATCGGATGACACAATGTTACAAGAAAAAACAAAAAAGATAGAACGAGTGCGACGCCCTGGTCTTCAACGCTTATATTTTTCCAGATTGTCGGCGTGCCATGTCCTTTTTGTCTCTTGCCCGTCTCCGTAGTCTAGGCGGAAGATGCCCGAGTGGATCTCATCTACGATGACGTACGGGCCTTCCCACCTTTCCGAGAGCTTCCCCTTCGTCTAGTCCACTCCTGTTACTTTGGTATTCATTAGCACCAGGTCGCCCGGCGCCAGGTTCTTCTCGGCTACTCTCTCATTGTGGTACCTCGCCACCCTTCGCTTGTACGTGAGGTCCCTGATGGAAGCCTCTTCTCTTTGTTCCTCCAAGTTCTCTCTCTCCAGGAGCATTGCTCTATCATTTGCTCTTGGTTGGAACTGCTCGATTCTGGCTGTTGGCCATACGAGCTCGGCTGGTGCGACCGCCTCGATTCCGAATGCGAGAGCGAAAGGTGTTTGACCCATGGGGGTTCGGATGGTTGTACGGTACGCCCACATAGTTTCAGGGATCTTGTCCGCCCAGTTATCCGGGTGCTCGCCCACTTTCCTTTTCAATATGGAGACAATGTTCCGGTTTGTCACTTCTACCTGCCCTTTCGCTTGCGGGTGGTACACTAGCGCGAAGCTTAGCTTAATTCCGTTGTCTTCGAAGAATTCCCTTAGCTTCTTCCCAGTGAACTGCGTCCCGTTGTCCGTTATTATTTGGGTCGGGACTCCGAAACAGCATATGATGCTTCTGAAGACAAAGTTCACCACGTTCTGCTCGGTGATCGTGTTCGTGTTCGTGGCCTCCGCCTCGGCCCATTTCGTGAAGTAATCCACTGCTACGAACAGGAACTTTCTTCCTCTCGGCACCGGCGGGAAAGGACCCACGATATCGATTCCCCATCGTGCGAACGGGATGGGTGTTGTTACCGCTTTCATCATAGTGGATGTCCGTCTCTAGACATTCGAGTGCCGCTGGTATTCGTCGCACTGGTCCACAATTTCGTCTGAGTCCTTTATTGACTTGGGCCAGTAGTAGCCTTGTCTGGCCACTTATTTCTCTAGAGCTCGTCCGCCTTCGTGGATGCTTCGTGCGACAGCCTTGCCGTCCTTACGCGAAACGCACAGCCGAAGGGGGCCTCTTCCGTGACGGACCGTCGGTACAGCTTGCCTTGGGCCACTGTGAACCATGCCACTATGTTCCTCAGCTTTCTGGCCTCCATTGGATCCACTGGCTTTTCGCCTAACTCGATGAATTTGGTAATCGGTGTTCTCCAGTCTCCCGAGGTTATTAGCCCGCACAGTGCCGCCTTAGCTCCGCGGGACCTTGTCGGGTGCTCTTGATTCTCGATTCGTATCCATCTTCCTTCTGCTTTTCCCAGGGACACTCCTAGCTTGGCTAACGTGTCCGTCTCCCCGTTATCCTCTCTCCCGATCTGGGAGATTCTCCATTCCTCGAGTTTTCCCAAGGCCACTCTGGCTTCGGCCACGTAGACCGACATCGAGTCCTCCTTGGACACGAAATCGCCCCTGACTTGGTTGGCCATGAGCCGGGAGTCCGTGTGGAAGTACACCTTGGCCGCGCCCAGTGCTAGTGCTAGCCTGATCCCCGACAGGAGCTTCATACTCCGCTGCGTTGTTGGTCGCCCGGAACTCAAAGTGGATTGAGTACACAATCTTTTCTCTCATTGGGGTTTTTATCACGGCCCCCGCGCCGCAGCCGTGCTGCTGGACGACCCATCCACGTGGGTTGTCCACCATTGCTCGTTCGCTTTCCCCACGTCTCTCGGGGCTAACTCGGCCATGCAGTCCTCTACTGCCTGTCCCTTGATTGCCTTGGCCGGGACGATCTTTATGTGAAATTCGCTAAGTTCCATGGCCCATTTGGTTAGGCGTCCGAAGACGTCCGTTTTTTGCAGGAGCTGGAGCAGCGGGTGGGCCGTTGGGATCGTAATGGTATGGGTGTAGAAATACGGTTTCAGCAATCGGACCGCCGAGATGACTGTCAAAGCTAGTTTTTCAATGTTCGGGTACCTTTCCTCCGCCCCTTGCAGTGATCGGGAGTGGTAGTATACTAGCCTCTGCACGCCCTCCGCTTTCGATAACAGTACTGCGCTGACCATCGGATCCGAGTACGCGACGTGTCGGTAGGCGAGATAGCTGGTTCTTGATTTCCTTGAACGCTTCCTCGCACTCGCCCGACCACGCTATTATGGGGCCCAGCTTTTTCAGAAGCTGAAAGAACGGGTGTAGGCGATCCGTCGTCCTTGGTAGGAACCTATTTAGGGCCGCTACCTTTCCGTTCAGCTTCTGAACCTCCTTTATGGTTCGTGGGGGGGTCATGGTCATGACGGCCTCCACCTTCTCTTCCCTTGGCTTGATCCCCTCCAGCGTGATTCGGAAACCCAGGAAATGCCCTTCGTTCACCTCGAAGGCGCACTTCTTTGCCTTCAGTTTTAATCTCGCCCTTCTGATGTTAGCGAATGTTTCCTCTAGGTCGGCCAGATACTTCCCGGTTTCCTTTGACCGGACGAGTATGTCGTCCACGTATACTTCCGTGTTCCTTCCTATCTGCTCTCCGAAGACTTTGTCCATTAGCCTCTGGAAAGTAGCCCTCGTATTTCTTAGACCGAACGGAATCACCTTAAAGAAGAACGTGCCCATCTCCGTGATGAAGGACGTCTTCTTCTCGTCCCCCCTTGCCATGGGCACTTGGTTGTACCCCGTATGTACGTCCATGAAGCTCAGAAGTTCGCATCCGGAACTTTGGTCCACTAGCCGGTCCACCGACGGTAGGGGGTAGCTGTCCTTGGGACACGCTTTGTTGAGGTTCGTGAAGTCGACGCACATCCTCCACCCTGCGCCCGCCTTCCTTACCATCACCATGTTGGATAGCCATGCGGGGCAGCGCACCAGGCGAATGAATCTTGCTCGAAGAAGCTTCGCCACCACCGCTTCTGCTGTGTTTCTTTTCTCTTCTCTAAGTGGACGCATCTTCTGTCTGATCAGGCGGGCGCCCGGGGCCACTGCGAGCTTGTGCTCCGCTAGCGCCCGGGACACCCCTCTCAACTCCCCAGTTCGTTTGCGAACAAGTCCTCATTTTTCCTGAGGAGTCGCTTCAGTCCGCTTCTCAACTCTTGTGAGAGGCCCTTCCCTATGCGCACCTCGTTCCGGGCGAGGCGGATCAAGGTTGTGTGGGATGCAGGTTCTGGCTTCGGGATCTCTTCCCGCGCGGAGTGTGGTAGTCCTTCGTCCGACGCCATTACCTCTCCCACTAAATTGAAGTAGCATTCCCGTGCTTTCTTCTGGGATCCTTTCACCGTGCATACCCCCCCCCAGTCAGGAACTTGAGACATTGGTGGAGGGATGACATCACCGCTTGGAAAGCATGCAATGCTGCCCTTCCCAAGATGGTGTTGTAACTCGAGCTGAAGTTCACGACCGTGAACGTGACTTCGACTGTCTTCGTCTGGGCGTGTCGGCCCAAGGTGACCGGTATGGATATTGTCCCCGCCACCGGGACTTCCGCCTATCTGAAGCCCCTGATGGAGGCCCTGCTAGGGAGTAGATCCGTGCGGGCCAAGCCGAGATCTACAAACGCGTTCCAGTACAATACGTTTATAGACGTTCCTGTGTCTACTAGGACCTTGTGAAGGCGCACGCTGGTCTTGTCCCCCTTCCGGAAGAGGGGAGTTATAACTACAGGGTCGTCATGAGACGTGGTGACGTTCTTTGTGTCCTCCTCCGTGAATGAGATTTCCATCTTCGTCCGTGGGCGCTTCGCCCTGGCCGTTCGGTCAACGTCTGAGGCGTATCGGCGACCTTCCCATGGGCCGTCCCCTCGAGAAGCGTCCCCTCCAGCGATAGTGAGGATATCTCCTACCGCTTCGTCCGTCGGCTCTTGCTTTGGCACTTGGTGCCCCGTGGGTATGACTGTTGCCCTTCTTACTGGCAGGGGCGGGGGCGCTTCAGTCGCGGGCTTCATCTTCCCTAGCACCTTCACCAGGTTTAGGCATTCGACCGTTGTGTGATCGTTATCCTCGTGGTACTCGCAGAACCGGTGTGTGTCCCTAAACGCCGCCGTGTCCTTTCTCATTGGCCTCGGTGGAGGTAGGGCCCCTGTTCCGCTTAATGTGAGGAGAACCTGCCGCTGGTTCGCTGCTGGCACTGGCCCAAGCACTCCTTTCACCCCCCCCGGATGCATGTTCTGTATGTTGCCGCTTGCGGAGCGGTTGGGGGTTTGGTTTACGGTTGCTGCTCTCCCCCTCCGCCAGGGGGAACGCCTCTTCCCTTCTGCTATCGCTTGTATTCTTGGATTTTCGCCCCCAGGTAGTCCTCCACGTTGGATTCTCCATGGGACCTTTCCATGGCCTCCGCAAACGTTTTCCGTGGTTTCCGTACGAGGTCCCCTGCGAAGAAAGTGGGCATGAGGCTGTTGGTGAGGGCGTACAGGACTGTCTCCTCTAATATCCCCTCGATTCTTTGTACTTCGCCCGCGAACCGGTCCATGTACGCGCGCATACTCTCGAACTCTCCCTGCATGGTGGCGCTAAGGGTGGCCTTAATTTTGGGCCTCCTTCGTCAGTGCGAAAAGGCCGCCCGGAACAACGTCACCAGGCTTTCGTAAGTGTGCACGGACCGGGCGGGGACCGTCCTGTACCATGCGATCGCGTCGCCCGTGAGGGCCCTACGGAACATCCGGCACTAAATATCCTTTCGGTTCGTTCTGTCCTCCATGTTGATTTTGAACGAATGGAGATGGTCTTCTGGGTCGGTGTCCCTCTTGTAGAAAGGGATCTTCGGGGCTCTCCAGCCAGAGGGGTATTCCTCGTCTAGCAGATGTTGTGCTAAGGCCTCCCCCCTGCACCGCCTACCACTAGGGTTGTACTGCCTCCGGGTCCTCCCGTGGGGGTCGCGTCACTCCCAGGTCCTTCGGCCGATGGGACTGGCCCGTATATTGGGTCTCCCTCCGCCTCCTGCCTCGTCCGACTCCATGGTGTGGGGGGTTGTCGTGAGCTGATGTACCTACTCCTGCAACTGGCGCTGGCTCTCTTGCAAGGTGGATATTAACTCCGCAAGTTTTTTCCTCTCCCGCCTGCTCTCTCTCTCTCTACGCGCTCCCTCTTCTCCGCGCGCTCCTTTCGGCGGAGTTTTTCATACTCCTTCTCTTTCTTCCTCTTCTCGGGGGATCGATCGGGACCTGCTCGACCTTCTCTCCCTGGGCGGGGACAGGGGTCCGCTTTGCCTGCTTCTCCTAAGCGATTCCCACCCGTACCTTATTTCTTCCAATTCCATGTGTAGCCTTTCCTCTTGAGCATTCCACTCCTCCTGAGTTCTCCACTCTTCCTGAGCTCTCTGCTTCTCCGCGTATCGATCTCGCCCCTGGTGCGATGCTGGCCGTTACTCCAACGCATCCGGTTCTTCCCGCCTCCTCGTGTCGGGGGTCCTCTCCGGCTCACAGCGTCCGTCCCTCGAGCTTTCTCCTCTGCGGAACTCGCTTCTCGCCGTCATCCTCCTCCTTCGCGCTGGCTGATGTATTCGATTCACGTCAGGTTTACCACTGTTGGTGTGTGGGCTCGTCGATGGTAGCTCATGATCACCCTCAACTTTCTCAAGTGTCTGTTCCTTGAATCATCAACCCCCTCCCCACATGGACCAGGGGAGGTATTTATAGTGCATTATTCACTCCTGGGCCCTCCGGCCCACTCGTGCCCTCCGGCCCGGCCCACTTCTGTTATATTATATAGAATCAAAGTTTGTTATTTGTTGTAACCAACCCCACTCACATTATAAGGAGTGGTACAACTTTCAAGTGTATATATTCACAAGCAATAAAGAGCAAATGATCTATCGATCATTAGCCAAATCTCTCTGATCTTTCCTTCCTTCTTCCTTCTCCATTCACTCTAGCAATGTCGTCCTCCTCCTTCAATGACTCTAAGTCCAACAATCAAATTAGTTCAATGAGTTTGTCGAATTTGCAGATCAATATGAGTTTGTCGAATTTGCGTCTTAATTTTTACATTTGCAATCCTTAATTTAATTAGGTGTCTTTAATTGCAATTTTTAAATATTATGGTTTTATAATTAAATTTTAAAAAATAAAAAATCAAATGGAATTTTAAATCAAGAGAGGTTAAGAATTAACCTAATTTTTAGTTAAAGTTAACCTCACCTGATTCGCTCCCTATTAAAAAAATCATAGGGTTTTTTAATATTTTTACAGATTTCTTTAAATAGATATTTCATGTCCCATCCCAACTCAAAATTTAGGGTCGGGTCTTGGTCCAAATTTTCTCTTTGGGCCGATCCTGGTCGATGTCACCCTGCTCCGAACCCCCTAATGTTAAGTTGTATTATGTGATAATTGTGTTATATTTCATTCTGGCCATTGAATATAGTTCCATGGTCAGCTCAGCTCCATCAAAGTTGTAAAAAAATGAAACACACCCAAAAACCAAAAATCCATTTCTAAAAAGCAAACCCTATATAAAATCCACCATCATATAACCCAAACTATAAAATCCACTCCCAAATGAAAATCATCAAAAATCAATGCTCATAATTTTTCTCCAAAAATCAAAACACATTTCCTAAAAATAGAAAACAAATAAAAAAAACTAAAAAGGATGAGAAAAATATTGAATGAAGGAAATAGGAGTATAAGAATTTACCGAACATTGGAGTTCTTAAAAAGGTCGCGGGAGTTAGGGAGATTGTTAGAATGAATTGACCATTGAGGATTAGGGTTCGAAAAGAAGGGGAAAAGGAAGAGAAAGAGGAGATGAGGGTGGAAGATGGACTCATGTGTGAGAAGAGAAGGGAATAGATTGAATGTTTGAATGTGGTGGTGAAATCTAGACACACCATATTAATTGATGGTAGCAAAAATGTAGATGATGAGATGTGACCAAAGAGTGGGTAAAAGAGTGAGTGAGGAAGATGGGAAATTTAAGAACAATACTATTCATAGATTAAAATGAATGAAGGGTTGAAAATTAAAAGCTAAGATTGTTATAACACAATATGACTCTGAGTTCTTGTAAGCTCGTGAGTTCTTAGGAAAAACTCTAGAATTCATCAAAAAAAAAATATAACACCTGAATCTGGCTGGCCCTGATAAAATCTCTTGGAGATTGGGGAGTTGTGGATTTGGAGACTTGACCCTATGGAGATCTTTTATTACAAACTAGTTAATTATCTTTCAAAATACTAAAATAACTTTAATAAATTGTCTTTGAAACGTTGGGAAGAGTAATTAAATTTCCTAAGTTCTGATTATTCTATTTCGATGCTAAATTATAATCATAAAATCACTACATTGAATCCAATTTCAGATAGCAGTGGATCTGTAGGGATGTCAGATCCAAAGAGGAAGAAAAAGAAGAAAACAAGGATGCAGGTGACCATTTCTTTCTGAAACATTCACCAATTACAAAATTTCTTCTGGAATCAATCCCCAAACACACCATTCCTTTCTTCAAAAATAAGTCATCCAGGGTTGTGCATTTTGGGATAAGCAAAATACATTTGATGTTCATGTTTCTCACACATTTGCACGAGGTCGCTTCAAGGATTTTTTTTTCACAGGAACTGTGACTGAGCCAGCTTGAAACTTCTTATGATGAAAATGTTTAGAATGTTTTTTTTTTCCTACTGCAAAAGATGCCTCGAATTCATCTAACATGTCATCCTGCGCTGGAACCTTATTTACCAAGCCAAAATCTTCTAGTGGAGGAGATATCCCAAACATTCCATCATTTGAGAATATGCATGCAATTGCATATATCGAAGCCCCCAATGATTCAGGTAGAATTTTGGAAGGATGTTTTACCTGTAAAATCAGAAGGTATTAAATAAACAGTGAAGGATTTAAGGACTAAAAAGAAATTAAACAATAACTGCTCACTTTGAATAAAATTGCTGCAGACAGACGATGCCTAAGGCAGTAAATTTGAGCAACATCAAGTGCAGATGATTCAAATTTAAGCCACCGATCAACAATAATAGAAACATTCTTTTCAGGAGATGACATAATTTTTTGTCCAGTGCTATCATCCCTTTTTTCATCATAGTCAGACATTTTCTCTCCATCTTTATTGATGCCATCTTCTTCTTCTACAGGAACAACAGCCATCTCCGTAGCAAGTAATAACAGTGGATATGGACTTACAACAGAAGTGGTTCTTATGTATATCATTCTCCCTTCACCACTTGTTATCTCATCATATGTGATTAATAAACCACTAGAACATTTGTTAGATGATAACTTAAAATTTGAAGAATGAAAATGCACCGCAACTTTTATACCACCAACAGTCTCAACAAGAGCCTTCTGGCGATTGTACATTGGAGAGAGTATTTTCCCAACTCTCGGATAAGTACAAGCCAAAACAACGGCCCGCAAAATACCTCTATTTTTAGAATTCAAGCTGCATCTTGATGTATTACTAGGAACGAAACCATGTCTAATTAGATCACTCAGAATCTGTTTGCGCATGTTGGATAACATTCTCATGGCACTAGAAGAAACAAAATGCTCAGAACAAAACTGCTTCTCAAAACCGTTGTCTTTTGCATGCTTCCAATAATCAAATAATGCTACAATCGTAAGGTGATCGCTGTATCCACCATATACTGAAGTTAGATTAAGCTTGGCTGCAGCAGCTTTCTTCCTCTCTTTAGGATCCAATGGCAAGATAAAGGGATCTTTGTAGTCTGTGCATGCAAGAGTCAGCGCTGGATCAAGGCAATTCATCAAAATTGCAAAGAAAAGCATCTTGCTAGTTAAAGGATGGACAGGAAGAACACCAAGTTTCTCCCCAAGTTCTGTGAGTTTTTCATCACGTGTTAATGCCCCAATATCTTGAAGAAGTTCAACTGCATTGTGTATAGCTTCATTAACCGGGGGATCCAAAGTCTTTTGTAGAAAGTCTTTTATATCGTAATCTGCATCGAGTAACTTAACTTGCAGACAGAGCTCTTCGATAGGAATACGCTTGATTTCAGGAATTTGGTGATCAGGCAGAGATTCTTTAAGGGCTATTGAAAATAGATGATAGCATACACCCGATTGACAACGACCAGCACGTCCTTCCCGTTGCTTGGCATTAGCCTTGGAAACCCAAGAAGAATAAAGAGTGGACACGTTATTATAAGGATCGTAATTTTTTTCTTTCATACGACCACTGTCTATAACATACACGACATCATCAATAGTCACGGAAGTTTCAGCAATATTTGTAGAAAGAATAATTTTGCGTGAACCTGCTTTTGGTTTTTCAAAAACCTTCTTCTGTTCATAAGATGGAATCTTAGAATGTAAACAAAATATCAGAAACTTGGACGAATCATTGAAAGGAGATGACGCTAATAGTTGATCTCTAGTCTGCCTTATATCATCCCATCCAGGAAGAAAGACAAGAATAGCTCCCTCTTGAGAATCTGTACATATTTTCCTCAGTAGACTCACAATTAGCTTACAGTCAACATTCTCTGGATTATTATTTAATGCCATATATTTATCAAGGAGATCATTCTTCGTAGTTATCTTTAATGTATCTTCCTTCATATGTTCATTAATCAATTCCAATATTTTATCATGACCTGCTCGCTGTGCACATTCTAGTATAGTGGTTCCATCATTGGCATTCAGATAACAGTTAGCACCAAAAGATAGAAGCCTTTGTGTTTCATCAATCCTGCCTTTTCCAGCAAAAACCATTAGAGGTGATACACCCGTTAATGAATGCTGGTAATTAACTATATTCGTAACAGAATCTGATGAAATAAAATCCACCAGTGAATCAATCTCATCATTATTCAAAGCCAAATCGATAGACTGATCAAGTAGAGATTTAAAATCATCAGTTAGCTCTGTAGATTCCACTGACCCATTTATGAAAGACAAATCAAGATGGCTTTCTTTTGATGTGTTAAGAAAAGAAAGCACATCTTCCAAATAGTAAGACTCGACCTAGACAAAATATAGTATTAAATTTTCAATGTATAATATGATAATACAAATAATTTAAATTTTGCAAAAGTATAACTCTAAAAAAAATTGTTAATGTTTTTTTGTGTGTTAATGCTATAACTTACAGGATATGTAAATCCAGGGACAAAAATAACAGGACAGCCATTGAAGTATTGAGAAAACCGATCAGAATCCATTGTAGCACTCATAAGTATCTGTTTCCAATTTCCATGATGAAAAGAGGTACATTATTATTGATGAAGTTTTATGATTTTAATGTTAACCGACTATTCAAAAGAAAAACACTAACCAGTCGTAAATGTGGATAAAAAACCAAAAGATCCCTGCCATATATAAAGTAATAAAATAATTTGTAAAACTAAATAATGAAACACATGCAATATCCATGACGTACTTAATCACAAGAACTAAATAATGAATGCAAATGGAAATACTATCAACTGTTTTGCAAAGAAAGAAGCTAAGTACCTTAGGATTGCAAGATTAAAATCAGAAAACCGATCCCTCTCATGGATCTCATCCTGTAGAAAATAGTAAAACATAGAAATGGTTTAACAGTTAAATAATGGAATGAAACAAGAAAGATAATTTTAATATAAAATGGTATTCTAGAGAATCTAGACATCTACTTATGGTCATTAACTTCTAGTAAAAGAGAGAGTAAAAGCATTTTCCAGCAGCTATGATTAACAAATTGTAAAGAATCATTGTGAACATCAAAATATCAATTTAAAGTTTAATCATACCACAATGATATGCGATATTTCTAGAATATCATCTATAACTGAACTGTTTGTAGTTTCCATCTTTGACATATCCACTCTGCCTAAGAGAATCCTTAGAAGAATTCCATTTGTACAGAACATTATAGAAGATTGTTTACCACCTTGAGATTCTAAACGTATCTGAAAATGCGATAACAAAATATCAGTCACTATCACGTGAATGTAATTTAAAAAATACAGATCTTTAATAGCATTAATGAACCAATATTATTTTGATTAAAGATTATAAAGAAGTGCATGTCTCGTATTAACAGAAAATGACAATAAATCCTAAAATATGCAACCTGGTAACTATTTCAAAAGAAATAGTTTTAGATATGAAGTAGAATATGTACCTTGTAACCAACAGTATCTCCAACTTTCTCTCCTCTTTCATATGAAATTCTCTCAGCAACTAAAACAGAAATTGAACATTCAATTTACATTAAAGCAAAGAAGAGAAATTAGATGATGAGAGTGTGAGAGAGATTAAGGTGTTAGAACACCAAAATTGGATGCCTTCCATAGCATTAATAGGTACATATATTATATATACAGTCGAAGGTTTAAGTACAAACGGTTACACTTCTACTATTTATGCTAATACCTCTTTGATTACATTATTGATTGATTAACTAACTACTTAGTCTAATATATGCAAAATGGCAAGTACCTGATACTGCTGATATGCGCCTTGGTTGGGTGCAGATAATTTTACAACTTTCACCTTTGGCCCAAACATCATCAAGAATATACTGAGGTACCTACATTTTGCAACACAAAAAAAATTTAAAGAAATTGTATGTATACATTTTAAAATAAAATATATATAAATAGTAAGTAGTTACCGGGAAACTAAAATTATGGAATGGCGTTAACATTAACGCTGTTGAAAAACAAGCAGAGTAAATATGGAAATGTGGCATGAAAACTAATGTTGAAAGAAATTTACATTAACACTTTCAGTTTTTTTCTTTTGAAAGAAATTAAATTTTCATTTAACAAATGAAGGATAATACCCAGATAACATGGAGTAAGAAAAATTAAAGATACAAGAAGTACAAGAAATTTAATGGTTTCATGACTGAAATTGGCTTCAAAAGGTGTGGTTCAGACTTCTATTGCTATCTAAGGAGATCAAGTGATCTGTATATTATTCTGGTCATTTATGTAGATGATATGTTGTTGGCAAGTTCAAGTATGAAGGAAATAAAATCCTTAAAGCGCAAGCTATCAAAGAGGTTTGAGATGAAAGACCTTGGACCAGCAAAGCAGATTCTTGGCATGAAGATAGTCAGGAAGGATGGTAATCTTAGATTGAATAAAAGGAGGTACTTAGAGAACATACTTAACAGGTTCAATTGTTGTTCTAGTAGAAGGACAAATCTTCCAACGGAGCAGATTTCAAGTTGTCTGAATTGCAATCACCAAAGACAATTGACGAACAAAATGAGATGAAAAATGTTCCCTATGCCTCTGCAGTAGGGAGCCTTATGTATGTCATGATTTGTACAAGGCCAGACTTATCTCATGCAGTGAGAGCTGTCAGTAGGTACATAGAAAATCCGGGCAAGGAGCATTGGAGGGCTGTAAAATAGATTCTGAGATATATTCAAAATCCATTGAATGTTGAGTTATGCTTTTCAGCAAGGTTTTCTATGCGTCTATGCGTTCATACGATGGCATTTTAAGCATATAAGTATATGCGTGCATATACGCGCATATACGTAAATATGCGACATGTTATATTTACATGTATTTTCGTCATTGTAAGTCTGAGTCATCCCTAATTCTGATTCGACAAACATAAAAATGACAATGTTATTTTATTGGCAAAAAATACTAAATTAGTATATTCATGCCAAAATCATCCCTAAATCATTTAATCATTAGTTTAGTACTGATTCTGTCATCCCAAAATCAGTATGCTTTTTTAGAATCAGTATTAAAATCAGTATTAAAATGATAATCAGTATTCTCCTCGGTAGGCTTTTTTTAGCCAAAATCAGTATTAAAATCATCCCAAAATCAGTATTAAAAATTAAAAGATGTTTTTTTTATATTTTTAGAAACTTTTTCTAACCAACAGATCGCTGGAGAATGGAGATGTCGCGTCTGGAGATGGTGGCTCGCGTCGGAGAAGACTTGCGCGCGTCTGGAGAAGGCTCGCGTCGGAGATGGCTGCTGGTCACGCCGACGGGAAGAGTGGGATGATTGCTGGCCGACGGGAAGAAAGGAAGGAGAGGAGAAAATCGTGGGGTTTTTTTTTATTTGGTTTTGGGTTTTTTTTAATTTAGGTTTTTGGGTTTTTTTAATTTTTTTTAAATAAGGTAACGGGTAATAGGGGTTGACCCGGCCCGACCCGTTGACCCGCCCCGCCCCAGACCCGAAACGCATAGAACACCTATGCGAGGGTCTGGAATTGCGCATGGACGTTTATGCGACGCATAAACGTCGCATAGAAAACCCTGCTTTTCAGGAGTATCAACAGATCTAATGGGATTCAGTGATACTGACCTTGGTGGGGATTTTGACTCAAGTAGAAGCACATCAGGTTATGTTTTCTGTCTAGGTGGGACTGCTATTAGTTGGAGATCCAAACTCCAAGGGAAAGTGGCACTCTCAACCATAGAAGCAGAATATGTTATAGTCTCAGAAGCTGTGAAGGAAAAGATGTGGCTGGAGGGCATGTTGACAGAATTGGGTTTGAAACTGAAAAATTCTATTATTTTCAATTACAATCAAAGTGTCATTTATTTGGATTAAAATCCAAAGTTCTATAGCAGATCGAAGTACATCAGAAACAGGTTTCATTTCATAAGAGAGATGATTGAAACTGATGAATTGATCTTAGAGAAGGTGATTGGTGAAGAAAATGTTGTTGACATGTTTACAAAGATCATAAGCATCAAGAAGCTAAGGCATTGCATGGTCTTAGTTGGTCTCCACGACTCCACCAAGCTTCAGGATGCGCAGATGCGACTTGATAGAGAGATGCGCCAGGCACATCTCCCTTAGCCAGATCCGGGTCTGTTTTAAAAAAAAATTTAATTAAAACATACAGGATTTTGCGTTTCCAGACTTTCTGAAAACACAAAACCCTCCCTAGGATTTCCCTTTTCCCCCACATTGCTCCCAACTCCCATGAAAACTGAAAAGAGCTATATTATTTTTAATATAAGCACCTCCAACTCATAAGACTTCATGTTTGTTTTAAACAAAATGAATCTTTATTTAAAGACCAACCTTCTTTGTGTTTTTTGAATTCTATCGATATGGGACTAAAAAAGTGTGGTTAAATCAAGGTTTTTTAGGCGACCATGCAGTCATGCGATGGCCATGACCGCATGGCCGCCTAGGCGCTTCAGGCGACGCCTAGGCGGTCGCCTGAAAATAGGTGGAAATTTATAATAAATCAGGTGGGAAATATAATATATACCCTAAGTTTATAAATATTTATAATAAATCAAGTTTTTTACAATATATACCCTAAGTTTATAAAATATATATATAATATATATAATATATATAATAAATTTATTATATCATATATAGATCAGGTGGGAAATCAAGATTTTAAGGGAGCAAAGCTAGGGTTTGCAGAAGTTTCTCTGTTGAAAGAAGAACAAGAAGGGGATGAATAAGGTCCAGATCTGCGAACGTCCACCAGATCTGCAGATGTGGGAGGAATAAAGTCCAGATCTGTGCAGATGTGGAGACCAGATCTGCAGACGCGGGAGGAATAAGGTCCAGATCTGTGCAGATGTGGAGGAATAAGGTTTTTTTTTATATTTTATTTAGGTAAATGGGTTAGGCGGATCCGGTTGGATCCGCCTAACCCGGCCAGCGCATGAAGGCAATCGCCTACATGCGCTGGACCGCATGATGGCATATGCGACGCCTAGGCGTCGCATGAAAAAGCTTGGGTTAAATAAATTATAAAGTATTCTTTGTACTTTTTGAATTCTATCAATGTGGGACTAAATAAACTAATAAAGTGTACATGTGTTAAATAAATTATAGTGTTCTTTGTACTTTTTATATCCTATCAATATGGGACTAAATAAAGTGTACATGTATTAAATAAATTATAATGTTACAATGAATTATATGGTGTTATAATAATTAATAAATATATGTATTATAATAATTTTTCTATCCAATATATTTTTAACTAAAAAATTTAATTGATTGTTTTATTGGCAAGCCTATATTTTAGGATTGATATATAAAAAATATATGAATTTCTCTTATTTTTATATATTTACGAAAATACCACTGGAGCAAAGGTGCAATAACTACAACAGGTCCAATACGAATTATTAGCCCACGAGGAATATTCTCCATCTAACTATGTCTCCCTTATAATTTAATTTATTGCTCAATGAAATAATTGCAAATAACTCCTTGCAATTAATTTCAATACAATTAACTCCAACAATCTCCTACTTGGAGATTATTCTTCATCACCTTACCCAACCTCCATGCTCAGACTTTGTTGAGACCAAGGTTCGGGATGCGTCTCTGCGCCACCCCCTGGAGCACGCCTCCCTAGATAACTAATTATAAATAGCATCTAATTTTTCTCTTGTAATTTCTGCCGTCTGTAATTTTTATCACCAAGGGAGTAAGCACAGTTGAACCTTGTTAACAAAACATTCTCTTTTGTTTTGTGTTCTTATTTTTCCTTCCTCCACTTCTATTTTTTCTGATCTGATTACACGTTTCAGATCAGTACTTTTGTGTAAGGTCAGAATTGAGAGAATAGAGAGTGCCACCATTCTCGTGTGAAGTAAAGAGAATCTGATCAGGAGAGATCAGATCTGTTCATAGATTGCAAATCGACTTACTTGTTTGAAATAGTTAGAGTGGTGCTATACAAAAATATATATTTAATTCAAATTGATACTTAAAGTCTGAAATACTTAGATAATAAAATCCAAAATACTGAAATACATTTAAAAATGCTTAAGGTTTATAGTAGTAAATCAATATGTGTTCTCCACTTCCTCGCATTTCTACGTCTATAGATCAATCGTGCCTCAGGTTTAGATTGAGGCTCAAGTTCAGGTTTTGGCTGAGTAGTGAAAGGTCTTGCTTGATGACTCAGAGTTGAAGGCCCTGGGTGCTCAGCTGTTCCAGTGGCTTCCTCCACACCGACCCAAGTGAGACCTTCAATGTAGACGAATTCATTGCATGGGCCTGGAATACCAGTTATCCACTCACTATGCTAATTGAATTCTTCAACACGGATGGCGTCATATTTCTTTGAACCACTTTCAATCAATTGTTCATTTGATTTGAACCTCTCTTCCATCTTCAAGTTGTATTTGATGTAAACAAGGTTATCTAGTCGAACCACACCAAGCCTATTTAAACAACATAAACCGAGTAATCACATTGCAATCCTAATCAATTCGGGGGTTTGACGCAAGATTTTTCATGCGACGCCTAGGCGGACATGCGGTCCAGCGCATGTAGCCATTTTCCTTCATGCGTTGGACGCATTTACCCATTTATTTAAGAGGAAATAGGGTTTACAGTGCTCGGACTGCTCGCGATTCTCCATGGCAGATCTGCTCGCGATTCTCCACTACCACTGCTCGTGATTCTCCACAGTGCTCGCGATTCCAGTGCTCGCGATTTGAGATCGATTTGTCTACTTTCTCTACTCGTGATAGGGAAAATAAAGAAATGCAGGGAAAACTTCTATATTTTCTCTAAATGCAGGGAAAACTTCAATAAATGTCTATAAAGTTTTAGAAACTTCTATGTTTATTACAAATTTTTATAAATACAGGGAATTTTCCCATCTGATTTTATGCGACGCCTAGGCGTCGCCTAGGTATCCTATGCGGTCATGGCCATCGCATGACCGTCTGAAAAACTTTGGTTTGACGGCCAAACAAACCCTACCATTCCAATGGTTCATGTGTTGAATCCATAGCAAGTGCTAGTAGAGTTCCAAATCGTCCCTCTTTGTTCTTATACAAGCATATTTCTCCAAAGATCTTAATCTGCAAGTCCATATCATATCCAAGTAGCTTGTCAAGGACACTCACAATTCACAAAAGCCTTTTCATATTCAATACATCCAGTCGATGTTTCAGGATCACTACAATAAAACATTATTGATGAGCCAAATAACCAATGTCCAAATGAAAATCAGAAGTTAAAGAAATTCATTACCTATCCATCTTATAATAGAAATTAGGGTTCAAAAAGACACTGCCTTTAACTAATAGGTGACTTGTAATGCTTCTCCCAATGCTTGTCAATAATTTTCAGAATCAGTAGGTAACTCGATTCTACTCCCCCAAAATTATCGACGATTGCCTTTCTGGTTACTAAGAATCCGCCATGTAAGTAAGCCATGTTAGGCTTTGTGTCGCCATCAACCATCCTAAGCAACCTCAGTATTGATTCGCATGCTTTCAAAACATTTTCAACTACTAACCAGAACCTGATGTTCACCACAATTTCCGCCACATCTATACAAGTATCATTTCCCCTCACTCACCTAAACCAATCAAACGTCCTCAAGTGTTCCTTAGCTTCGAATACGCTCTGATGTGTGAGGAAACTTGTGACAAATCGAGTAACTCCACATCGCAAGAGTTCTTTACCATGAACCTTGAGCCACTCTGTCTGCAAGGTGATGATGATCGAGTGGATGAAGGTGGTGATTTTCTTTCCGTGCTTGATTGCGTCTTTTTTATAGGGTTAGGGTTAGAACCAAGGTAGAAACTTCCCAACTTTGAGTTTGCCAAAAAGTTGATGATTGTTCTCCCCCATCGATCGGTCCATCTAACAAACATCAATGCGCATTTAAAACCATGATAGAGGCTGAGGTGGGGACACCTTCCATCCTTCACCACCCTCAGATTATGAGGAGTTCCTGCTCCTAGCCTTTGTATCCTCTGTAACCAAGAGCCTGAAACCATTGGCCATATCTATTTCAAATTTCAACTGCCCTTTTTCTAGACACATTCTTATAGCTTGCTCAAAAAATACCAACCATTTTGTATGGAGGAATATGAATTTGCATGTACCACAGCTTGGGGACATTAGATTGGGGGATGTGTTAGATTGTATTCAATCTCTAAAGTCGGGCTCAAACTACCAGAGGTTACTTTGGACATTGATTGGAGGCATTACATAGCACCTATGGCAGGAGAGGAATAGAAGGTGGAAAACTGAAAACTTTAAATCTGAGGATATTGTTATAGTTGAGGTGATAAAGGACACTAAAATTTGTTTTGAAGTTAAAACGAATCCACCTGATCTGGGTTTGGCTAAAGAGAATGCAATGAGGCATTAGATAGGCTGATAATCTTATCTTGTGATACATTGTTGTTCTTCTCTGAGTGATCTATCTGTGTACTGCACTGTTTTTTTATTGCTATCTGTGATATTTCTTGTCTGTTAAGGGGCGTCTTAATTTTTTTTATTTTATGTATATATTGTAATCTTGGGCAAGATCCCTTTCATTTCTAATGAAATTTTATCTTCGTCAAAAAGGTGTATTGTCTTTTAGTGTTTCATGTTCTGGAGATGAGAGAAGATTGTCCTTTGTGAGGAATTTATATTGGTTTAAGGAAGATTTGTTTGTTGGTTAGGTAACCAGTTTGTCCATCTAAAGTACCAGCAGAGAAATGCAAGGACATGTGAGTGTATGATTGGTAAAAACCCATAAAAGTAGCTATGGAAGTTACCTTTGTAGACTTACCTGACATGGCATGCCTAGCTTGGTCCACTAGTGCCCTTGGGTCGGGTTCATCCATCAGGACTGGATTTGGGTTTGCTCCCATTGTTTGCCCCATCAAGTTTTGCTGGATTTATACATAATCTTGTGGGTGATGGATGTTTGAAATTGCTCTACAATTTCGAAACGTCTCCTCTATATAATCTATTGCTCTGTTATTTACCTTCTTCTGGTCATGGTTATTATTTCTAACTAGCCCTTCATTCCTACGAAAGTATTTCCAGACTTTTTCCTCTCCCTCTCTCCTCTCAGAACTCCACCTTCCGATCATGGTTGGAAAAAATAGGAGTTGATGCTCCCCTAGAGTGCTCACTTAGCAGAAATTTTACCCTTACCAGCTTGCTGTCGAGGTAAAATAGGGGTGATTGGAGGGGGGGAACCCGGTGTGCGGCCTTTCCGGTCTTTTGACTATACTAAAGGGTAAATGCAGTCTTTCCCGTCTTTTTCACCAGGAAACCTTACCATCAACCCAATTCTTCTTCAGTATGTAAGCTGGATAGGGTATAGCCTATTGCTCAAGTTTTGAACCCTACTAGAGCAAGCTGGAACTGACCTCCTTAGGTAGACTCCGACGAGAGGAGCTTCGCCGGAGAAGGCCTCGAGTGGGTGCGGGTGGGACAAGTGATTACTCAGAATCGCCCATCAGAGAATGTCTACTCTTTCAAAGAATCATGTATTATTGCTCGGAACACATCCAATATTTGAAGATATTGCGAAGGGGGGGGGGGGGATTATTATAATATTGTTATGGAGAATCAGATTAGGGTATATTAATTCCTTGAAAGCTCTACATCAAAAGGGAATCAACACTCAGACTATTTGCAATTCAGAAAAGTACACAGTTTCACACCTCTTCTATAATTGTTGTTACACTATAAAGATCATGCTAGACTGCCTAGGCATGGGGAACATACTAAGCACTACTTAGCTACTGGCTGCAATTTCTTGGCATATATGGTGTGAAAGTAAAAACAGAAGACTGAGACAACACTCTCTAAGGCCACCAAAGCTCATTTTTAAGGTCATTAAGGAGGCCATAAAGGATGTTGACAAATATCTTCACGCAACATCCTTCAAAAAAATCAGTCAACCTTTGATTGAGAGGAACGCACAGGCAGCTTGATAGGCAATAATTCTGATGTAACACACTAGTAATGATTGGTACGTAGGGAATGCTATGTCGAATTCAATGTCTATGAGTCTCAACTCATACCAAAAGTACTGTGTAATCAGGGCAATGCTCATTGCTCAAAGCATCAAACTTCTTCATTATTAACTTAATGAAATTTTATTTTATTAAAAAACAATTATAAAATGCACAAAACAGCCAGGCAACAATAAAAACATAACAATTTCAAATCCAGTATACCAGGATTTGGATTCATTAGATAATATAAAGAACAAGCAAAGATCATGGAACCTGAGTGGTTTTTCCACAACCAGTCTCACCAGATATCAGCACCACCTAAAAGAGAAAAGTAATAAATTTATAGCAAATGAAGAGGTCAACTTTTACAAAATGAGAAAATCAATTAAATCTAAATCAAAATATCAGATAAATGATAGAAAAGGATATGCTCTATGATGGTGTAAGTGCTAATGTATAATTGTATATTACTTCCTCTTACAAGTTACAACACATAATCACACGTTACACTGTCACAATAGCACACTCAATTCACAATCGCAACCTTACTTACAATCATACATTCACTCTGTTCTATCTCTCGTTACTCTGGTTTCTCACAAATGGTAAAAAGTTTCGTTCACAGTGTATGTCCAGGTGTACTTATAGGGTTTCCGTGAGCCCGTGGACTGGGCCTTGGGGCTTATGGGCATGATTGGTTCCTAGTCCAGCTCATCTGAACCTGGGTACCATCACTTACGTTGGATAAGGTGGAAAAACAAAGATAAATTAAGCACGCATGCAGCAATAGATTTATTTTGATGTGTTTTTTGAATGTAAATATGGACCTAAAAAAATTTGCAATATGATAAAATAAACAAAAATGATGGATTTGTAATTTAGAAAAAATACTACAACTCATAATTCGTGTACAGAAACGATATTACATATCAAATACTACAATGTCAATGCATGACAATGAAGACATAGGCAGTGCTTGCATTGAAATCAATAAAAATTCGATTGAAATATAATCATCAAATAAAATTGAAAAAGCTTATATGAATCTATACATACCTTTTCACATCGTATAGAAAACGTATAAAAAAACTTTAAAAATGACAAACTTTACCATACTTTGAATTAGGTAAAAAGTCTCATATATGAATAATGTTATGGCAAAAGTAAATAAAAAAATTGTCAAACCTGATTACTATTCACTGCTGATATTATGACATCCTTGAATGAAGAAATAGGAAGTTTAGCTCTAGCTTCAGTAATCTGCATGAATTTAAAAACATGTATAACCTTGAATGTCACTGAACTATAATTGAGAAGGAAATAACACAAGTCTGATGTGAAAAATATAAGCACCAAACCAAACTATGAATAGTTCAAACTAAGGGTCGTAGAATTGAAACCTTTTGCAAATGATGAGAATCATTTAACTTCAAAGAAAACCTTTCAAACATTTTTGTGATTTCATTCCTACTCATTGAAGGTTTTCTAAAGCAACCATCTCTATTCCTAGGTAAATTAACATGCTTTATATGAGAAATCTCAGTTGGTTTGTCCGACAACTCTGCTTCGGTGGGAGGGAAGTAGGTAAACATATTTCTTAAAATAATCGTTGCATCATCTGAGAAATTTAAAAAGGTAGCAGGATCAGTTTCATTTTGGTCAATGATAGTAGAATCTTGATTCCTCTTTTTGCGTTTGTAAACAGAAAGTACACGGTTATTCTTTTTCCTGAAGCCATTTTAAAAGTATTATGTCAAAAGTGAACAAATAATCCTCTTAGAAATCATTGTAAAAAGACGTTTGTACATACCCGGAACTTTTCGAGATGTAACCTTTATTCCTACACAATTTATGTACTCTAGCCCGTTCATGATTATTCATACCAGGTGGAAATGTATATACTACATTGCATATGAAGTAAAATATGTCATCAGATTAAAGGAGAAATCCTAAACATGACACTTTCACAAACAATCAAAAGCAGAAAAATCGTAAAATCTAATAAATTGAGATTGCTCATTATTTTTTCACACGTGTGATGAAAGTCAAATTTCTAAGAAAACAGAACAAGCAAAAAAAAAACCAAAAAACATAGAAAAGGATAAAACTTGAAATAAGTAGTGGAAGTTAAGAATATTAAAAGAATTCCGGCACAAAAATACTACCTTCGTCAGACGAGGCACGGAAATCCTGGAGCAATTTCGCAGCTTGACTGAGAGTTTTGGCCATCCTCTCATCGGTTATCAAATCTTCCTCTTCTTCTTTTTCTTCTTGATAAGACTTCTTTTTCTTCCTCCCCATTCTTTTCGGACTAGAGAAGAGGGAAATTAGAGAAGAAAATAAGGTACGTCCCTCTTTTGTTGCGTCGGGGAACCTGTGACGACGACAACAACGGCGGCTGTAAAACTATGGCGTTGGACTGTTGGTCGACAAAAAAATACCTTGAGATAATTTACATAATAATACCCAAGTTTTCCAAATATTACTCTATCATAATTTGAGTAGTGATAAACGACCTCATTTTTTTTAAGTAATGAAAACTTAAATTATCGGACAACTTAAAATTTAAAATTAGACCAAAAATCGGACATGATTCCTGATTGAACATGAATCGTTTTTTTTTAGAATTCGTTTTAAAACAGAAATTTGAATATGTTGGTACCATGAACCGCTCAACAGCCATGGACCAAACCAGCCGCCCACGGGCCCAAGGGCACGAATGGGCCGGACAGGGGAAGGCCCACGAAGCCCGGAAGCCTCTTAGGCAAACACTATAAATACCTCCCCTGATCCAACAGGGGAGGGGGTTGACAATTGTAAAGGAGAATACTTGAGAGAGTTGAGTACGTGAGCATTCGCCTACGAATTCACACACCAACAGTGGTGAACCTGACGTGAACCGAACACGACAGCCGGCGCGAAGGAAGAGGATGGCTACGGGAAGCAGCTTTTACAGAGGAGAAAGCTCAAGGGGCCACGGAGAGGGACGCTACGGGCCGGAAAGAATCCCAGAAGTGAGGAAGAAGGCAGGACCGGACCCAGCAGAATACGAGCCCGCCTCAACATACGGGCGAGAGCGTCACGCCAAGGAGCTAAGGGCCAGGAGGAGATGGTGCGCTTGGAGGAGAAGAGGCACGGGAAGAACTCGCCTAGGAGAAGTAGGCCGAGCGGGTCCTTGTCCCCGCCTAGGAGGAGAAAGGAAAGGGAGCACAAGAAACTCCGTCGAAAAGAGCGCGAGGAGAAAGAGGGCAGGCGGGAGAACGAAAAACTCACCGAATTGATCTCCGCCCTCCAAGAGAGCCAGTGACAGCTGCAAGAGCAGGTCCATCAGCTCACGACCGCCCCCCACACCCTGGAGTCGGACGGAGTAGGAGGCGGGGAGCCCGCGAGCGGCACAGTCCCGATTGGAGAACCCGGGAGCGGCACGATCCCCACGGGAGAGCCCGGGAACGACGCGGTCCTGGCAATATGGGGGGCAGGAGGAGGCTCTAGCACAACACTTGCTAGACGAGGAGTACCCCCCCCGGCTGGAGAGCCCCGAAGATCCCTTACTACAAGGGGGACACCGACTCGAAGGACCACCTTCATTCTTTCAAAACCAAGATGGAGCATAGGACAATTCGGAAGGACATCTGGTGTCGAATATTCCGAGGGCCCTCACGGGTGACGCGATCGCGTGGTACAGGACGCTACCCGCCGGATCCGTCCATACCTATGAAGACCTGGAGAAGTTGTTCAGAGTGGCATTCGCACACCGGCGAAGGAGGCCCAAGTACAGTGCCACTCTCAACGCCACCATGCAGGTGGAATTCGAGAGCACACGCACAAACATGGATCGATTCGCGGGCGAAATCCAGAAAATCGAGGGGTTGCACGAGCAGACTATCCTATACGCCCTCAGCGTCGGTCTGAGGCCCACCTTCTTTGTGGGGGACCTGGTGAGGAAACCCCCGGCGACATTCGCAGAAGCCATGGAAAGATCCCACGGAGAATCCAACGTGGAAGATTACCTGGGGGCGAAAACCCAGGAACACAGGCGATAACAAAAGGGAAGGGGCGTCCCCCCCGGAGAAGGGGGCAATAGCAATAGCCGCACCACAGGTAGCAGCGTGCAGAGCGGGCGCACCCAGAGTCGGAGGTCGAAGGGAGACAGGGCCAATGTCGGCGGCAAACCAGCGATAGGTTTTCCTCACCCTAGGCGGGACAGAGGGCCTACCGCCCGCGACACCAATGAGGAAGGATACGGTGGCGTTCAGGGACGTCAACCGATACTATGAGTACCACCAGGACAATGGCCACACAACGGTCGAATGTCTGAACCTGGCCAAGGTACTAGGCAAGATGAAGCCTTCGGCCGAGGCATCCAAGTGCGAAGAGCGACAGTCATACCAACGGGGCACCAAGTGCCGAAGCAGGAACCAGCGGAGGAGGCGATAGGAGACATCCTCACCATCGCAGGAGTAGGCGCTTCGTGCGGAGCCGACCCGTGTGAAGGACGTCGATACGCCTCGGATGTTGACCGAACGACCGGGGTGAAGCGCCCGCAGACGACCATGGAGATCACGTTCACGGAGGAGGACATAAGGGATGTCACCACACCCCACGACGACCCCTTGGTAATAACACCTCTTTTCTGGAAGGGCGATCACACCAGTGTACGCCTTCACAGGGTGTTGGTCGACACAGAAGCGTCCATCGACGTACTAAACTGGAACGCATTTATTGACCTTGGCCTGACCCGCGCAGACTTATTCCCAAGCAAGGCCTCTATCAGGGGCTTCGAATATGCAGAGGTCCCAGTAGCAGGAACAATAGCAATACCGGTCACCCTGGGACGAAATGGCCAGGCAAAAATGGTCGAAGTCATGTTCACGGTCGTGAACTTTGCTTCGAGTTACAATGCCATATTGGGAAGAACAGCGCTGCACGCGTTCCAGGCGGTGATGTCATCCCTTCACCAGTGCCTGAAGTTCCCAACATAAGGAGGAGTTTGCACGGTGAAGGAATCCCAGAAGAAAGCACGAGAGTGCTACTTCAACTCGATGGGGGAGGTGATGGCGTTAGACGAAGGGCTGCCACACTTCGCGCGAAAAGAAATCCTGAAGCCAGAACCGACGTCCCACACGACCTTGACCAGTCTGGCCCGGAATGAGGTGCGCATAGGAAAGAACCTCCCCCAGGAACTGAGGGAGGGGCTGGAGCAACTCCTGAGGAAGAACGAGGATTTGTTCGCAAACGAGCTGAGGGAGTTGAGCCGAGTGGCCCGGACGCTAGCGGAGCACAGACTTGCAGTAGCTCTGGGAGCCCGACTGATCAGACAGAAAATACGTCCGCTGAGAGCAAAGAAGAGAGACGCAACGAAGGCGGAGGTGACGAAGCTCCTCCAGGCAGGCTTCATTCGCCCCGTGCACTACCCCGTGTGGCTGTCTAACGTGGTGATGGTAAGGAAGGCGGACGCGGGGTGGAGGATGTGTGTCGTCGCGTCGACTTCACAAACCTCAACAAAGCATGCCCCAAGGACAGTTACCCACTACCGTCGGTCGACCGACTCGTGGACTAAAGCTCCGGATGCGAACTCTTAAGTTTCATGGACGCGCATTCAGAGTACAACCAGGGGGATGAGGAGAAGACATCTTTCATCACAGAGATGGCACCTTCTGTTTTAAGGTGGTGCCTTTCGACCTAAAAAACGCGGGAGCCACGTTCCAGAGGCTAATGGACAAGGTCTTTATGTAGAATCAAAATTGTCGACATAGAATTATATTTTAATCATGTCAATTTAAACCCTAATTACACTATTAATCAATAGGGGTTAAATAAATCAATCGATATTAAACCTAACTTCAGTTAATTAATCATTTGAGTTAAGGGTTTAAGTCAAAGTTAAAAGTCAAATTGGAATAATTGCATTTTTACCTTGAATATTATTATTTGAAATAATTGCATTTTTACCTTGAATATTATTATTATTATCTTTTGACATTTTATTCAATGTATAATATTCCAAAGGGACAAAACACTATTCAAGTTTGAATTTATTCAAACATAAAATTTTTCAACAAACTCTATCCAAGAAAAACACTATTAAATATAAGATCAAAGACAAAGCTTGGATTTATGTGAGAAATCAAGGAACCATCTATTGAAAATCCAAGGGTGGACATTGAGTGGCCAAGGCTATAAATAGAAGGGTAATCCCTTCATTTTCACTCACCACACTACAAGCAATCAAAAAAAATTTCACTCCACATTTGAGTTCTCCAACGTTTTTGCCTCCAAGATTCCAAGTGCTCAAGTGTCTTAGCTTTCCAAAGCTTCAAAAGCTCTTCAACTTCTTCTTATAATCTTCTTGTTCATCTCTACAAGTAAGAAGTGTTGTTTGCTTTAATATTCCACTCCTCTAATCACCTCTTGTGTGTGTCCACTTTGGTTGAAAGGGTTGTCTCAATAGTACCAAAGTGTGAGAGAAGGTTTTTGAGCTCAACCATAAAGCTCTAGTTTGGTTTTATAGAGTTTCCGGGGAAACTTTTAGGTCAAATCTACCTTGAAAGATTTAGAGGCTTTTAAAAGTTTCTTGATACTCTAAGGTACTAACTTACCCGTAAAAGTTAGAGGTTCTTAAGAGTGCCCTTTATACTTTAAGGTGCGAGTCTACCCGTAAAAGACTGGTTCCTAAGCGAAGTAGTCTTAAAGCTTAGAGAGGTTCTTAAAAGTTTCTTTGATACTCTATGGTTTTGCCATAACCTTTAGACTAGTGAATTCCGACAGTTGGTCGGGACTGGATTAGCCCTTGTTTGGGTGAACCAGTATAAATTCTCTTGTGTTGTTCTTTGTTAACTTTAGTTTTTATTTTTCATCTAAAAACAACTAAACAACACTTAATTGAAAAGGATCTCTCTTCCAGTTATCTGGTCAAATACAGAGGTTGACTACTTTACGCAAATCCCTCATCCAGTTATTTGGTCAACTATCTGAGGTTATATTCATTGCTTTAAATCTTTACTCAGATATTTGTTCAAGCATTTACTTATAAAATATATATCTAGTTATCTGGTCATTTACTCTATATCTTGTTTATCAATATATATCCAGTTATCTGATCATTTACTCTATAATATAACTTGTGTTTATAATATAACTTAGTATTCATATACTATAGTTGTTTATAAAACACCATCTGAAAAGTTGACTTTGTATTCATATACTGTATTAAACTTCAAGAGAAAAAGGCAAGTCTAATATATAATATTATATTCTTTAAAATCATATAATAGTATTATATTGTTAGCAATATTATACTACTATTATTATACAACCATTTGTGTACTTAAGTGTGTGCAGGTAATTTCGCTATCAATCTGAAAAGAGGCTATTATCCCCCCTTATAGCCTCGGATCACGATCCAACACTTTGGGGAGCAAATAGGCAGACGATATACTAGTCTAGTCGAGGGAAACCAAGACGCACCTAGCCGATCTGGAGGAAACGTTCGCCAACATCAGGAAGGCAGGACTAAAGTTGAAGGTGAAGAAGTGTGCTTTCGGGATAAACGAAGGACACTTCCTGGGATTCTGAATCACACCGGAAGGCATCAAGCCAAGGGAGAGAAGATGGATACGCATCGAAAACCAAGAGCACCCGACGAAATCCTACGGAACAAACGCAGCGACGTGTGAGCTAATAACCTCGGGAGATTGGAAAACTCCCATCATAAGATTTATCGAGTCAAGCGAAAAGCCAACGGACGCCATGGAGTCTTGAGAAATCGAGCGGCATTGTTCACAGTGGCCCAAGGCAAATTGCACCGCCGATCCGGTGCGGAGGAGGCCCCCCTTTGGCTATGCGTCTTCCGGGAGGACGGCAAAGCCGTCGCGCGATGCATCCATGAGGGGGCGAACGGGGCCCACCAGGGGGGACGGGCGTTAGAAAAGTAAGTGGCCAGGCAAGATTATTACTAACCTGAGTCAATAAAAGACTCAGAAGTGATAGTGGACAGGTGCGACGAATGCAGCGGCACTCGAACGTCCAGAGGCGACGTCCACTATGAAAAAAGCGGTAACGACGCCCGTCCCGTTCGCGCGATGGGGAATCGACATCGTGGGTCCTTTCCTGCCGACGTCAAGAGGAAGGAAATTCATCTTCGTGGCAGTGAATTATTTCACGAAGTGGGTCGAGGCGGAGGCCACGAATACGATTACCGAGCAGAACGTGGTAAACTTCGTCTTCAGAAGTATCATATGCCGGTTCGGAGTCCCGATCCAAATAATCACGGATAACGGGATACAATTCACGGGTAATAAGCTAAGGGAGTTCTGTGAAGACAGTGGGATCAAGCTGAACTTCATACCGGTATACCACCCGCAAGCGAACGGGCAGGTGGAAGTACAAACCGAACCATTGTTTCCATCTTAAAAAGGAAGGTGGGGCGAGCACCTGGGCAACTGGGCGGACAAGATCCCCGAGACCATGTGGGCATATCGCACAACCATCCGAACTCCCACAGGCCAAACGCCATTCGCCCTCGCATTCGGTATTGAGGCAGTGGCCCTAGACGAACTCGTGTGGCCAACGGTCAGGATCGAGCAGTTCCAGCCTGGAACAAACGATAGATCAATGCTCCTCGCGAGCGAATGCAGGGAGGAACGGAGAGAGGAAGACACCATCAAGGACCTCGCGTACAAACGAAGAGTGGCAAGATACCACAACGAGAAGGTGGTCGAGAAAAACCTGGCGTCAGGCGACCTAGTACTAAGGAACGCCAAAGTAACGGGATTGGACCAAACGAAGGGAAAGCTCTCGGCAAGATGGGCAAGATGGACCAAACGGGGTTGTACGTCATCGTGGACAAAATCCTCCCGAACATCTTCCGCCTCGGCTACGAAGACGGGCAGGAGATAGAAAGGACATGGCACGCCGATAACCTGGAGAAATACAAGTGTTGAAGGCCGAAGCGTCGTGTTCCTTTTCCTTTCTATTTTGTTACCACGGACGATGCCTCATACAAAGCAATCGGATTTCCCACTTGTCTTTAAAAAAAATCCTTCTTTTTGTTCCGACAACCAAAGTAAGGAGGAAAGAGGGGCCCGTCATCCAAGCGTCCAAGGGGCAGCCAATCGAAAGACAAGCGCGCGTCCCCCGGCATGTGTAGGACGCACGAATATCGTAACAAGAACAAACGAGAATAATAAACCGAAAAGAGGGCCTGCCATCAAAGTCAACTGAATGTACCCAAGGTCAAAAGACCACGCTGGGACATTCGGCAGGCCCAGACCGCCCCAAAAAGAAAAACATGCAATAAGCAAGAACATGAAAGCGAAAAATTGCAAAAAAAGAACTACTAAATGTCAAAAGTGGAACCATACAAAAGAACAAAGGAAACTATAAACAAAAAATCAGGTAAGCTAGTCCAAAGAGAGCGGATCGGTGTATTCAGAGAAGTCGGCTTCAAGGTTTTCCTCCTCACCCTCGCTCGCGTCCACAGGGGGTTGATAGTCAGGATCGCCCGTCATTTTCCACTCATCCCAATCGCGAAGGCTCCGGGCACTACGAGATCCGCAAGGAGTGGATGAACAAGAGTGCACATGGCCTGCCCGTGCACATAACCTTTTTAAAAACCGGCAAGCTTCGCATCCTTGCACTCGGTCGCATGGTCCAACTTTAATTCGGCAAGGCGCGCCTCGAAGCCGGGCAAGAACGACGCCAGGATCTTCTCCTCGGCAACAGTAACAACAACTTTCTCAGCAGCCTCGCAAGCAGTTTGAACCTCGACCACACGGAGTAGATGCTCCTCAACAACCTTAGAGGCACCCTCCACCAACTGATCTCGTTCCCGGGCAACGACCGCGAGGTCGCTCGTCAAACGGTCGACTTGATCACGCAACTTCGCCAATTCGTCATCCTAGTCAAGGCCCCATTGCAGACGGATCTTTGAGAGAACAGAGAGCTGGAGCATCTAGTAGTAGAAATCACGATCAAGCTTTGGAAGCGCACGGGCAAACTGCTTCACATACTCGTCTTCTTGCAGCAGCCAGGAGTCAACGGACGAAATCCTGTTCAAGAAAATCCCAACAGTACAAGAAACAGATGAAGAGGGGTCAACCCCATCAAGGAAACCGGGATACTTGGACGATTGCTCGCAGGACTCAACAAACGCCTTGAAGAGAACGGGGTCTAAACCTTGGGACAGTAGAGCGCGCCGCACATCGTCTGAATTCTCAGTAGCAGGAGGAGTGTGCACCGAAGGAAACCAGGATACTTGGACAATTGCTCGCAGGACTCAACAAACGCCTTGAAGAGAACGGGGTCTAAACCTTGAGACAGTAGAGCGCGCCGCACGTCGTCTGAATTCTCAGTAGCAGGAGGAGTGTGCACCAAAGAGGAAGATTCCTTTTTCTTCTCGGACTGGATCTTCCTTTTCTTCCTCTTCTCGGACCGAGAGTCGCGGAGTTCAGCATTCAGCTCAGGCTCAGATTGCAGTGGCAAAGGGGGCGAAGGAGTCAAGAACTGAGTCTCCTCAACGGCCCGTTTCTTGCCGGCCGAGCGCTTCGGCGAACCGTCCCGCTTATAGTCCGTTTGAATAGGCTTCTTCATATGCTCGTCATAGGACCAAAACGAAGCCAACTCCCGAATTTTCACAGACCCCGACGAAAGACATTAATCAGCACCTCATGTGCATCCCTCTGTTGACCCTTCAAGTCGGAAATGGGGACAGTAGTGGTACGGGTCTTCAGCTGAGTGAGAAGGCCCCAACGGGTCGGCGGTGGCGAATCGACATCGATTGGGTCAAGAGCCTCCAACGACACAAAGAAGTAGCGATCGCGCCAATTATGAGACTGATCGGACATGTGCTCGAACAAAGGAAACCCCGCACGTTGGGAGATCAGCATGCGCCAAGGGTCCGAGGGCATGGACATGATCTGGAACAATATGCGGAACACGGCCAACGAAGCTTCAATCCCACACTTGCGGAAGAGCTGAGGAAATGTCACAAGACGGTCGACGGCAGTCGGAGGAATCTGCGAGAAGGACACCTTGCTGAAACGCACCACCTCACTCAGAAAAGAAGAGAGTGGCAACTTCAGGCCACAGTCGGCGTAGGAGGTGTACAAGGCCACCATGCCATCCGGTGGACGAGAAGCGAGCTGACTACCCGCCTCTTGGAAGTTAAGGCCATCTTGGCCCATGCGGCTCAATGATTCGCGAATCACCTCAGAGGTAGTGGTGGTCGAAGGATCCTTGCCGTCGAGGGTATCAAACAAACCCGACAGGGCATCGGCAGCCCAGGGAACCATAGAGCCGACGGTGGATGGAGGAGCGGCCATGGAAAACCTAAAAGGAGAGGGAAAGCTGAAGTGTGTGTGTGAGCACCCTAGCGCGAGCCCACACACCATCAAAGAGAAATACACAGAGCAATCGCCAACTTCAAACTCTAGTTATCAATTTCTCTCTAGAAGACCTGACGTACGTAAAGCGTGTTCAGTGGACTCCAGAGCTTCTAGTTCAAGCGATTCAACCTCCACTACCAGCGAGCACTTTAATTTGAACCTAATGACCTTCATCAAATATAATTTGAAGCTAATAACCAGGTCGCGAGATGGGAGGCTGGTGAGACATGCCTGATTACGTCAGTCACTCCTAGCAACACCCTTCAACAAGGACTAGGGTTCCGTCGCTTTATGCCGGACCCCCGGAGAGCTCCACGGTTGCGGACAAGTGTCTACGTCAAGTACTCAAGTCAACACTGGGAATCGACGACTGGGACTACCAAGTCGATGACTCCAGAGGTGAGCCACCGATTTCAGGCCTGGTTGGCCAGTTCTGGTAGACTGCCAACCTGGCTCATGGGGAATCGATGGCTCCACCCTGAGTCGCTGACTCCCAGCCGTTACTTGACTTGGCCCGCGTCATTATGGCACCATCAATGGGGCACCATAATGATGTGAGCCCCAGGGATATTGAATGAGAAACGCCCCAAGGACCCTATAAAAGGGGCCCTTGGGGAGTTCTCATTCTCAGGTCACAAACACTTGACACACTCCACACCAGAGCAAACTAAGGAGCCCGAGTCGCCGACTCCCTCATCTGAGTCGTCGATTCCCCTCATCTTCTGCAGGTATTTGACGTAGAGCGTGCGTCGTGGACTCCAAAGCCTCCGGCCCTCCTCGCAACCCCGCGAGCCTCCTGATAGTAGATTTCGTGCTTCATCAGCTAACGCCGTCTGTGGGACTATCAACTACGATATCCCGTCGTAATCGCGAAATTTTCTTCGCAAAGTTCGGCTCGATTCCCTTGGGGTGAATCGCTGACTTTGTGTCAAGGAATCGTCGATTCATACTAGCAATCGCCGACTCCACCTAGTGAGTCGTCGATTCCAGGATAAGTCTGTTAGCTAAGAGTGTTGTCCACGACTTGGTTCAAAATGTTCATAAGTTGAATCGTCGATTCCACCTAGGGAGTCGATGATTCCTTTAGCTTTTTGAACTAGTGTTGTCAATGTGTTTTGCTTTGGAACATTCACTTTCACATAGGTCGGATTTTTCATAAAAAATTGTCTATCTTCATCTGAATCGTCGATTCTCACCTGAATCGACGATTCCCACCTGAATTGACCTGAGTAGGCGATTCCCACACCTGAATCGTCCATTCTGTCATCGTCTTCATTCATCGCTTTGGCTGAATAAAACCACTCACAGCCCAACTCTTTGACCGAAACGAAAATCCATCGTTTTGGCTGGATTCGCATCGTCGTTTCGGTAATAAAAAAAATATGGGGCTTTTCTCCTTTTTTAACTTCCAGTGATTCTGTCGGTCCACCTCCGGAATTCCCAGATCTGATTTCGGAATTCTGCGACCACACATCACGTGAAAAAAGTTTTCTCTACGAGTACAAAAAAGCAAAATTTTCCAACAGTGTAAGGAATCTTTTCTGGGATAGGTCTAAACAGGCATCCCAAAAAGATTACAAAAATATCAAAAAAATTCAAGAGGGAGTGTCACAAGCTCTCTCCGACACTTCTGTCGCTTCGGTCTGAAGTCATCACATTTCAAGAGGGAGTATCACAAGCTCTCTCTGGCATCAAGGTTCAAACTTAAGTTGTAATTAAAAATTACAAACGTAACCCTCGAGTTTCAAATATTTGCATCTTTCGGATTTGTCATTCACGCTATCTTTTACAATTCTACGTTAATCTTGAGATATAAATTATCCGCAAATTTAACCGTAGGCTGAGCTACGATTCGTACGACCAAGTCTACGCTCAGAGTGGATAGCAATAGGGTTAGCAGAGTCTAATTTACGTCCAGAGCGGCTAAATTATGACTTGCGAATCTAGTTTCGGGTTTTAGTTACAATTTAAAGGGTAATTTATATGAGTGATTAGCAAAGAAAAAACAATCGATAGTCCATTGACAACCTAAGTCAAATATTTCGGAAAACCACTCATTCCAAAGGTTATATATCAAAATGGCACGACATTCGAGGGGGAGTATCACAAGCTCTCCTGACACTTCTGTCGCTTCGGCCAGAAGTCGTCACATTTCGAGAGGGAGTATCACAAGCTCTCCCGACACTTCTGTCGCTTCGGCCAGAAGTCGTCAAAATATTTTGAACATGGTCAAATCTGTCGCTTCGGTCAGATTTAGGAATGCTACTCAAAGTCTCCCTACCCTCAGCATATAACGCTTGAAAGTGTTGTAGTGTCTTCTCCTCCATCTCGCTTCTCGAGACCATCACCTTCCCATTTGCCCCTAACATTTTTTTTTGAAGCAGTTAAATTTTTCATTTATAAAAATGAGGGGCGTTGCACTAATACAATGATAACTAGCAATAAAATATTAAATATAAATATGGAAATGAGAGAAAGTCTCATTTTGACACTTTCAACACAGTCGTATTACATAGTATAGAAGCTGGTCTCCCATATCTGTATCGTGTTAGGTCCCAAAGGATGACAACAACTCTTTTTGAAGCTCTCTGGCCTGAAGGAGTTGTTGATGTCATTTAAAACCTTCTTAAGAACCATTTGGCCTTAACATCCTATACAAGGAGTTAAGGGTTTTTCTCTGTTTCGTCATGGCTGTGAAGAATTTGGTGTTCTTGTCCCCGAGTTGGAGCCAATACACCCTACTCTTTTGTCTTGCATCCTCCTTTTGAACTTGTATTAGGGTTTGTAAGTTTCTGACACATCCTTTCATGTATCTTTCATCAAATGGGCTTTCCTCCAGCAAGTTCTCATTCTTTTGGATCTCTTTCTCAGCCTGGGTGATCCTCCACCTTGTTTGGTCCTCCGATGTCTTCCACCTCTTAAGTACCTTCTTCACATTGTTTAGCTTCTTGATGAATATATACATTAGAGTCCCCAATACTTGAATCTGCCAAGCATCTCTGACTATCCCTTGTAATTCTTCTTTTTTAAACCATGAGTTGGTGAACCTGAAAGGCTTTTTCTTCTTTTGAACGATCCTAAGATCGATGGTCAAACTCCGATAGTCGGACGTGCCCCCGGAGTGGTTGTCCAACCTCATATCGGGACATAGATTAAAGAGTTCAATATTTTCAAACCCCTTATCGATCCTACTGTTGATCATATACTCTCCTACCCTTTTATTTGTCCATGTTGTTGGGTTACCTAGAATGGAGATCTCTTGCAGACATGTTTTGTCTAGTGCTTGGTTGAATCTCCTTATGTTTGCCATAGATACCGTGGCATGTTCTTCTATCCTATCTTCCCTACTTCTGATCTCGTTGAAGTCACCCAGTAGGATCCATGATCTAGTAATCGTTCTACTTAGTTTTACCAGCTCTTCCCACAGTTTATCCCTCTTTTGGTAATCGGTTGAGGCATAGACTAATGTGACATGTATGGTTAACCCCACTTTGTTTTTGGCAAAGCAGTGTATGAAATGATCGTGCAAAATGGTGCTCTCAATCTCCCAGATATTCACGTCCCATACCAACCAGATAGGGTCCGGTGCCAGATCATTCGCCCTGTTCGATATTATCAAAAAAAATTGTCCAAAAATCTTACTGCAATGTGCAAAGTTGACCTTCTTAATTTTGGTCTCATACAGGCCGAATAGATCCAATTTAATTTTTTTGACAAACATTTTAACCTCATCCTTTCTCACATGATTGTTTAGTCCATAGACGTTTCAGTTTTCAAACGACATTTCTACTACAACACCTATTTATTGCGGTATTTTTTACAACTCTTGGTCAAAATTAGGGTTGTTTGACCAATTTCACAAATGGGACGATTTGACCGATCTTGGTCAAAATTGATTTTTTACACTTCTCTTTTACATAAATATACATTTTTTTGTTGTCACTAACTGATATAACTTCTAAAAATATGGGGATGCAACATCCGGTTAGTTGTGTACTTTTGTTTGATTTTTTTCACTTTTTTTTTCCCGCCATGCCGTGTTTCTCATCATTCATCTGTCAGATTTCGTAACTATCTTTTACAACAAATATGAACCTCGACTCAACACACAGCCAAAGCGATGTCATTAAATAACTAGATATACGTTTACTTTCAATCCAAATTCGCATCATGTTTCCTTCTACCTTCACGAATCATAATTCTTGTACCTTTGACTGTTTAAATGTAGATAATATGCAATCTGATTTCATTAACAACTCTGATCGTTTTAATCCGTCTTTTTCCGCTGCATAATATAACGACGTCTTCCCGCCGATACCTCCTTTTCTCGGATAATTTTTTACAGACTTAGAAACAGGGAGGTTGTTCTGCTAGAGATATGCGGGATCCATAGATTTTGATGTTAGGAAAACATCTTCAGTTAAAAGTCTTTAAATATTTAATTGATTTTGAGTCAATTAGAGATTAAAATTTATATAATTTGAAACTTAAAATTCAAAAGATCTATTTTTATATTTAAATCTTAAAGTTAAATATTATATAGGTTTAAAAAATATAATAGATATTTTTATAATTAAAATATTAATATATTATAATTCTGGTTAATCTGGATGAACCTTCGGGTCCAAAACATATAATGAGGCTAAAATTAACACTACCTATAGGATGTTTCTTCTAAAATTATAATATACTATTTCATTATTTACTATTTTAATTTGTCCCGAAACAAAAGTTCGGTATTCGACAAATTATTCGGTTTGTTTCGGGTTCGGTTCGGTTATAGATTTGTTTAATTAAACGAATCGAACCCAAACCTTGGTTGAGGTTTTTTATTATATTTTATATTTATATTATATAATTTTTTATTATAAATTTATATTATATATTTCATAACTTATGTATATTTTTATAATTTTTCATTAATATAGTATATTAATGTTGATTTTTAATCAATAAAAAGAAAAGATGTCTAAGGATTGACTTAATAAAAAAAATAGACTATAAATAATGTTTTTTTTATTGTTTATTTTTCAAAGATGGTCAGACGTGTTTAATTTTTTTTAATGTTTATTTTTAGGATAATGTAAAAAAAATTCAGTATTCGACGAACTATTCGGTTCGGTTTGGATTCGGTTAAAAACGAACCGAAGCTAAACCCAAGAGTAGGCTCGAGTTGCAACGCAGTTACCTAAAAATATGACAAGGTATCGGGGGCAAAATTTAAAAAACGAAACATATTATCTACCTCGATTACATAGTGACAACCGTCATTTTTATTCCGTAATTTTCCAAGTTATTATAAGTGAAAGTGAATTGTAAGTACGAAATCTAGGAATATGAGATGTGTTTGTTGTGGTAGTTAATGACATCAACAAACATACCAACTAGATAATGTCTGTCAAAGTCAAAACACAATCCTGATCTTAACTCATTGAAGAACATAGCCACATCAGCATCGCATCCAAGCTTAGTTTCCACAATCCCATGATGTCTGAGCAAAGCCACATCCTTGTCGGTCTTGATCAAGTTAGCCATGAAAACAACATAACCGGTGAAAGCATTCCCAACATCGGGACAGCATTGTTCCAGAGCAAGAAAGTTCCGAAATTCCGATCCAGTACCTGCCTGTAAGTGAACCATAGGGATCTTCATCTTACCAGTATCCAATTCGAAACACACATCCAGATAACACCCATCACTCTTCCCAAATACCACTCCCACCTCTCTTAGCTCCGTTGCCGTCGGAAGTATCCTTGGGATTTTACTCAACAAAGCTGCTGACTGGTCTACCGGAGTATTTTGTCGCAGCATTAAGCATAAATAAGATAGATGGAGAAGATGGTAGAGTTTGTAGGGAAGTAGCATCTCACTGGTAATATTCTTGCCCTTGCAGAGGTAGTGTAGAGCCAGATCCTGAAGCGTGTGGGAAGTAAAACTAGTGTGGTTGAGTATTGTTTGGAGGATGAAGAAAGGAATCTGATTTTCGAGCAACAGCAAGTCACGTCGGAGAGAAGGCATGTACCATAGATGGCCATTGCTCAGTGGTTTGCCTACCTTTCCCTCGGCACGTTTCAGTAAAAACTCCACCACAAAACAACCATCGACCACCAACATCTCCACGAATTCCTCCGATCTCATGGTCTCCAGATCTTGGTCAACAGAATACTCCCGACGTGCATCGTCCTCAAGTCGGAGAATTGCGTCTGTGTAGCAGTCGAGTTGATTGGAAGTGATTGGTGACGTTGTTGTTTCTCTTGCTAGAAGATCATGGAGGTACAGCAACTTCATCTCTTCCATGGGTTTGGTGTGGGGGTTTCGGCCATGGTGGAATGGACCGATAGATATGAGTTTGGGATCGTAGCATGATGCATTTGCAGAACGGATATCTGCTGGAACTTTACAGATGTTTGGACGGGTGTTTCTTATTCGATCCACGTCTAGATTGTCGAGTTTGGTTCTCAAACTTGCTGCAATTTCGATGTTCATCTTCAATCTTCAAAACTGTTGGATTTCCTTTTATCTATCTCTCTATCTTCTAGCTGTTCGTAAATTTCGGAGAATCTTATAAGAATTTCCATCAATCCGTGTTTTCGTTCAAAAATTGCATTTCTCATTCTAAACGATTGACTTTCCTTCAATTCAGATTAAAAAAAGAAAGAGAGTAAATAATTAACGTAAAAAAGTCAAACTCCAAATTCAGTGTACTGTAAACCGTACTTATGAAAACCGTAGTTTAAACTCAACAGATAAAACCGTACTTATGAAAACTGTCTAAATTAAATCTAGCAAAATATCGAATATCCAAAACATATTAATTATTATCCTTACGTGTGTCTTGGCCACGTCATCCCAACAACGTGAAGTTACCCGTGTCCAGCAAATAACCCATCGTCACCACAGTGACGTACGTATTCTAGCAAAAGAGAGAAGGGAGGTTTCCTAACGTTGACTTTTGAGTATATCGATCTGGTAATAAATTTGGTGTTCAACTATATCCGTCGTTGAGGTTTCCCACCACCGTAACTATAGATTTCTTTTGACCATTTCCTTCAAACACGTGGGTTATTTCGATTCAATTAATAATATAAGGTTTGTACACTATCCAAAAAAAAAAAATCTTGTATGGCGGACTTTAGATCAGTTGTTTTGATGACGGATATCCGCCATCTATTCTTTGAGTCCTTCAAGGAAAGGTTTTAACTCGACGGCGGTTCAAAATTATTTTTGATTGCGGTGTTTAGATGGCGAAAATCCGTCATCTAAACTATCCCGCTCAAAATTTCGAATCCCCTCCAATATTCAGCCCGATTACCCGATTAGATTGACTTAACATGGCGGACGTTCGCCGTGTTAAGTTTTCGAGGATTCAGGCGGAAAAAGCCCGCCCAAATTTCGATTGGGCGGACTTTCACTTTAGTGATGCGCGACATTTAAGTGTACTTACATGGTGGAAAGCCCAAGATGTTGGTTCCAAAAATTGAGTGGGTTCTTGGCCACGTTAATTAAATTTTAAAGAATCAGCAGTTGATCCTTCATTGTTTATTCATCGAAAGGGCTTAGTAACAATATTTCTGTTTGTTTATGTTGTCGATATAGTCATAGTGGGATCAATTGAAGAACAAGTCCGGAAGGTAATTAAAAGTTAGGGGATGAATTCCCTATACGCGAACTGGGTGGTTTGAACTACTTTCTTGGAATTCAGGTAAATCATGTCAAGGATGGTTTGCACTTATCGCAAACACAATATCTGCTAAATCTTCTCCGGAGCTGCAACATAGCTGAATTAAAGACAGTATCCATCCCGATGCTAGCTAGCAAACGCCGAGCTTTACTCAGACGAACCCATCATCAACGATCCTGGTGAATTTCGACGAATTATAGGATCATCAATATATCACGTTAACGAGACCGAACGTCCAGTTAGCAGTGAACCGACTTGCACAATTCATGGCTGAACCTAGGATGGTTCATTGGTTAGCCGTAAAGGGGGTGCTATTGTATTGGTTCGAAACTCAAAATCATGGCATTGCACTACGACAGGTTAACGAGTTTGGTGTCACGACATATTGTGATGCCGATTGGGGAGGGGACACGGTAGATCGCAAAAGCCGCACAGGATTTCTGGTGTGTGTAGGAGGAACACTGGTTTCATGGGCTTCAAAGAAACAGAGCACACTGGCCCGGTCAAGCACGGAGGCGGAATACCGTGCCATAGCTACCGTCACTCAAGAAATGGAAACAGTTCGTTCAGCACTCATTGAGCTAGGGGTAGAAGTGCCACGACCAATGACAATACTATCAGACAACCTAGGAGCCACATTCATCGCCAAAAATCCAATCGGACATATAAAGCTCAAACAAGTGGCTATTGATCTCCACTTTGTCCGTGAGAAGGTACAAAACGGAGACATCGTCGTAAAGCATGTCCCCGGACACGAGCAGTGGGCGGACATCCTGACCAAGCCTCAACCTCCAAGAAGTTTCTCTATTCTTCAAGGAAAACTCGTCGGCAAAACCCCGGCAGGAATCCAGGAAGGGGGTGTGTTAGTAAAGTAGTTACATAAACAATAATCGGTTTAATAACTGAATGTAATTCATCTTATAAACACTATAAATATGTAATCATATCAGATGAATAAGATAACTTGATTTGATCTACTCTTATAACCTGCAACTTGGAAAATTACTCAAGATACGTGGATCTGCTCGGCGAGCGGAGGACCTTCTCGACGAGTGGTGAAGGTCTAGTGGGCACGTGATGCTGTCAAATGTATTCGACGAGTGGTGAAGGTCCGGTGAGCGGAGGCAGGCGAAGAGGACAGACGAAAATAATTGTGGAGGGTGGTTGTTCAGACAGAAATCGTGTGTGGTGTCATGGTGTGTGGCAGAGTGAGTGGTGCATATAAGAGTGGGCTTCAGACTTTTGAGGTTTGATTTCAATCATAACTCATGCATACAATCTATTAATTAAGCACACGACGACCATCATCAATCGCAATACAACACCACTAGCATTCATCATCCCAATACTCACACGCGGGTGTTCCATCACTGTCGCCGCTACATTTACTCATCGCCGTCGTAGCTGCACTTCGTCATTGCACCTCGCCATCATCTTCGCAGCAGCACTTTCAACAACACTAATATCCTATTTTGATGACAACACTAATATCTTGATGACAACACTAATATCCTATTTTGACGACAACACTAATATCCTAATTTGATGACAAGACTAATATCTTGATGACAATACTAATATTTTTTTTCTTCTGTTTATCCTATTTGATGACAACACTAATATCTTGCTAATATTCGTTGAAAAGATAAGTTTGATATGCTGTAATTGAAAAAATTATACACATGAAAACAATGTCTAAAATAGGATAAATGAAATGCAGAACAGGATTCAATCTCTGGAATTCTACCAGTCATTTTTCATTCTCTTATGTATGCCCAATAAGTTCCTTTATTAATAGTTCTTTCTCCAATGAATCTGCATGGACTTAGCATTTTTAAATAACCTTTGATGCATATTTTTTTGGCTAACTTTGGTTAGAAACTAATTTTTTACGGGTAGACTCACACCTTAGAGTATTATGGAAACTTTTAAAAACCTTAGAATTTTTCAAGGTAGATTCAACTTAAAAGTTTTTCCGAAAACTCTATAAAACCAAACTTAGAGCTTTTTGGTTGAGCTTAAAAACCTTCTCTCACACTTTGATGATCTTGAGATAAACCTCTCAACCAAAGTGGACACACACAAGAGATGATTAGAGGAGTGAAATATTAAGCACACAAAACTTTTTACTTGTAAAGATGAACAAGAGGAATAGTATAAGAAGATTGGAGAGCTTTGAAGCTTTGGAAAGTTAGAACACTTGAGAACTTTTGGAAACTTGGAAACAAGAACACTTTTGGAGAACTCAAGATGTTGAGTGAAAAGCTTTTTTGAATGCTTGAGGTGTGGTGAAGATTATGAGGGGAATACCCTTCTATTTATAACCTTGGTCACTTGATATCCACCCTTGGATCTTCAATGGACGACTTCTTGATTTCTCACATAAATTCAAGCTTTGTACTTTATTCTTGGGATGAGGTGAGCCTTACTTTGAATAGTATTTTTGTCCTTGAAAAATCTTATCTTTGAATATGGTCTTGTCCTTTTGGAATATCATACCTTGAATAGTGTCTCGTCCTTTTGGAATATCATACCTTGAATAGTGTCTCGTCCTTTAGAAATATCATACCTTGAATGGTGTCTTGTCCTTTTGAAATACCATACCTTGAATAATATGTTAAAGATAATAATAATAATATTCAAGGTAAAAGATGCAATTATTTCAATTTCAATTTTAACTTTAACTTTGAATTAGACTTTTGACTCAATTTATTTATTTATTAATTGGAGTTAGGTCTAATCTTGACTAATTTCACCCTTAAGATTAAGATTGTAATTAGGTTTAAATTAACATGATTAAAATATAATCTTATTTTGACAATTTTGATTCTACAGATTCAACACGTACGCCATCCTCGGTGAGGTCCGCCTGGGAATCTTCCGTCTAGGCTACGAAAACGGCCAGGAAATGGAAAGAACGTGGCACGCAGACAACCTCGAGAAGTACAAGTGTTGAACCCCGACCGAGCCTATGCCTTCGCTTCCCCCCGCGCGGTTTATGCTTCTTTAAAAAAAATTACCCAAATGAAAGCCACCACAATGGCATGTCAACCGGAAGACAGTTGGTCGAAAGACCACGCGAAAGCCGTCCGGCACGTTTAGGTTGCCCGACTGCCCAAGGAAAAACGATAAAGGATCCGCCGTTCAAATGGTCGAGGGCACTCCAGGTCGAACGACCACTCAAAGGGCGCCCGACTCGTTTAGGTTACACAACTGAACAAACGCCGAAAACAGCCAAAGACGCCCCAGAGCAAAGGGCCCGGCATGCATGGAGAATAAAAGCCAAGTCTTTTTACAAGGTCCTTATAAGGAGACGCCTTTTATGGAGCAGGGGTGACGTCCGGAAAGTCAATCTCTAAGTTCTCCTCTTCAATTTTGCTCGAATCTATTGTCGAGTGATAGCGAGGGGCACTGTAGATCTTCCACCGCTCTCATTCGGACTGAGTACGGAGCACACGTGGATTTACAAGATTGCACATAGCGTGCCCGTGGACGACACCTTTCCAAAACTCAACACGTTTCATTGTTTTACAGTGGCGCTCGAACTCATCTTTCTACTCCTCGATGCGCACCTTGAAGCCTACTAAGAGCTCGGCCATCAGCATCGCACGACACAAGAAACTAAAATAGTAGGGTGGAGATGGTTGCTATTAAAATAATAGTTTGGTGAAAAATACTTCTCATGGGGTTGGTCTCCTGTAGCAAAATCTGTAAGCCAAGCATCATTGACTACTAATATTGCCGTAGACGCAGTTGTTGTTCTCGGTGGATCTTCATAATTTGATTTCGATTTGGGTTTCGGACTGGAGTTTGGATCGCCGGAATACTTCAGTCTGCAAATTAAGAATCCAACAAGAAAAATTAAGTACTGGACAAGAAGCAAGCAGAAAAGAAAATGAAGAAAAAAATTAGTCTGCTGTACATGCTTGTTCGACTCCATGTTTGATGGTAGTCGAATTAATGATCTGAACGGTGGTCAAGATAATGATGATGAGCAATAGAAGGTGTAGTTGTACACTCAAGATTGATACGGCAAGATGAGCGGGTGGTGTATTCGATGAGACCCAACTTGGAACATTATTCAAGATACGTGGATCTGCTCAGCGAAATTCGTTCCTCGACGAGTGGTGAAGGTCCGGAGGCACGTGATGCCGTCAAATGTGTATGTTGGCAATCTCCGGTAAGGTGAGATTGCATGTTTGAGAGGTGCGGTGAAGGAGACGGACGAAGGCAGACAAAGAGGACAGACGGAAGACTAGAACAATTGCGGAGGGTGGTTGTTCGGACAGAAATCGTGTGTGGTGACCAGACTTTTGAGGTTTGATTTCAGTCATAACTCATGCATACATTCATGGATTATTGATTTGGGCCCATGGGCCCCCAGCCATGTTTTATTTTACCTGATACAACGATACAATTCTCTCTCTCTCTCTAATTTTCTACATACGAGCAGACAAGGAGATTGGCCTGAGAATGGAGGTCTCCAACTCTCTTCCATGCTTGAGTGTCCTCGCTTCCTCCCTTGAGATACCATACGAGTTCACCAGAACATCCTCCGGCAGACCTCGGAGGATGGAGGTCTTTCCCGCAAGTGAAGTGGTCATAGCATTTTGGGAAGTCTTGAAAGCTATCCACTCAAATTCATTCTCCTCATCGGCCTGTTTCACCACTGCGTAATTCTGCGGAACGACGATGATCTCACCTTCCTTGATTCTACCGTCGAACACTGATCTTCCGGTATGATCCACAATCTGCATCCGTGCACTCCCCCGGACTGCGTACACTATGCTGTGAGAGTTGATGTTGTAGTGAGGTGCCAACATAGAGCCACGACGGAGATAGCCTTTCTCGGCGCTCAGTCGGATGTATTGTAGAGCGGAGAGCTTTACTCCGTTGAGATTAGTCAAATGGCCACCATCGCGACTGTAGATGTCGACGAGACTTGGGTTGTCGATATTCCGGACAACTTGTAGCTTGCAGAATAAATCCTCCATGCCATTCTCACTGTTACCATCAACAGATCCTCTTCTACGTTCTTGTTCCATTCTCGGATGGATCATTTCAAGGCTGTCCACTTTGACGATGAACCCTCGCTTATCGTTGACGTTCTGTATCTTCTTCACGGTCTCCATGGATACGCCCAACGCTTCGACAAGTAATTCGGTGTCGAATCCGTTGAAGATGTTTTTGTATGAATCAGAAGACCCCCGGCGATGGTGGTGCCCCTCCGACTGGCTTCCGGCGAGGAAGAATCTCTACGGATCGGATCAAAAAATGATTTGTTAAGAAACAAATTTAATTAACGAGTTAATCTATATATGATTCGTTTCTTAATTACACGTGGAGTACGATCAAGTTGATTGGCGTCATTTGAGATGTCGAGAATGGAAACTGCAATCAAGGGTTGATCACCGTCGTTGTACGCCCAGATAGAGAGTCCGTCGGGAATTGCAAAGATGTCACCTTGGTGTATGCTGTGAAGTCTTTGGTGTTCATCTCCCTCACGACGGGTTCCTGCCTGGAATGTCTCCGGGCAACCTGGGATGACAACCCCGCCAACACCGGAACCTTGGATGATGTAGATGAGTCTTGGAGAATTTGAGTAGGATGGGAGAAGAAGTCCTTTGGGCTGGATGGTGTGACGAGCAGGAGCCACACCGGCACAGTCCAACTGATTCTCATCGACATCCCAGAACTCCGATAATCCTGCCTCCGACTGCACCCGATCTGACGGTTTGAGAGACTGAAGATTGTTCAGCTGACATGCAGTCTGGTGGTGCTGCTGCTGGGAGGTTTGGGTGGCAAGGGAGATGGGGAGAAGGAGAGCAAAACAAAGAGTGAGAGAGAAGAAGACGCTCCTCCTGGCCATGATGGTATTGTATTGTACAATAATTGATTGTTGTGGTGGTGTAGATCGAAGAGGAAGCATTGCACGGTATTTATAGTCGCGATCATCGGTGCACGTTGCAGATGCAGTCTGATACTGCAGATTTATGTGGCGATTAGACGTCGTAGCTCAACATGCAGGTTGCGCATGGCTGACACCCACACCATGTCCAAAGTCCAAACACACCATTTCATCATCATCACACACACATATATAAAAGAAGGGGCTGGATGAAATTAAACCATTAATATAATTTACATTTTTATATTTATTCAATTTGTATCAGATGCAGTGCGGCCGACACATCTGGTCCGTACACGCAACTAGGATTGGGCATGGGTCGGGTTTCCCTTGGGTTTGCCTAAACCCGGACCCTAGTTTTCAAATCGGGTTCGGTTCAAAACCCAGAAAGGTCAAAAAATATTGAACCCGGACCCGAATCCGGTTTTGATGTCGGGTTCGGGTTTAATATATTGATTGAATATTTTGCATAAAAAACCCTGTAGTTTAAATAATATTTAAATTTTATAAAAATCAAATAAAATGGTTTGTGAAAATAGAGAGGGTTTGTGAAGATAGAGAGGGTTTGTGAAGATAGAGAGGGTTTGTGAAAATGGAGAGATCCGACGACGGTGAGGAGAGGTCCGACGACGGCGAGGAGAGGGTCGGCGACGACGAAGAGGGAAAATGAAAGTGGAAGAGAAGAGAGAAATGAAATTAGGGTTTAAATTTTAAAATATGAAATTAACTAATTAAGCCTTAAAAAAATGAGAAATTTATAATTATATATATTAATTTTTTTTATAAAGTGTTTTATATGAAATTATATTAATTATTTATATTTTAATGATTTTTTTATAAATTTCTTCGGGTTTCGGGTGAGTCGGGTTTAACCCGACCCAAAAAAAATCGGGTAAAAATTATTCGGGTTCGGGTCGCTCGTATCGGGTTTCATGACCGAAAATATTAACCCAAACCCGGACCCGACATGTTCGGGTTTGACCCGACCCACGCCCACCCCTACACGCAAAAGAAGAAATGTTATTTGCGTTATTGTAGGTGTTTTAAATCCGTCTTTAAATTTATAGAATAAATATCATAGAAGCCCACACTCAAAAGCGTCCTTTCATCTGGGCCGTCGAAATTATAAATAGTTTGTGAGATAGATGATTGAATGTGAGCTGTTCATTAGTGTAATGATATAATTTTTGTTCAAGCATGTCTTTGAATGTCTGATAGTGTACTATTATGTCTACAAAATTTTTTATAAGACTAAAATCTTCTATCTGTCAGCTGTCATCCCTTCTATAAGACTTTATTCATCTCTCTTTTTTTCACTATAACCACTCTTTCTCATTTCTTATAGTTTTTCGTTTTCTCCCATTTCCACCGAAGCCCATTGTCTCTCCGGTGAAGTGTGAAACATCCTCTTACGATAAGAGGGATGTTAATAATATCAATCTGAACATTTAAACCATCAAGTGAAAACAAACAAACATGTTATATTTTCCCTAATGTCGAGAATCAACATAATAATATGTCAATAAAATAAAAGTTCAAAATTTGTGAATAAAGTCCAGTACACCATCATTTACTAGTAAGACTCTAAAACATTGTTATAAATAATAAACATGCACCAACGGAGTTCATAATATTTATCAGGATGAAGCACCACTACTCATGATGTTAACTATGCTCCACTCTCCTGTATCCATGCAACATGACTTCATTAACATCCCCATCCTATAAATTTTATAACACGACACAACATAACAAAGTAAAATGGGTGAGTCTCAACTGACTCGGTATTGAAATCTGTACCTATGATTCCACATAAGGAATATATAATATATCAGTATTCATTCTTATCACCTATAAACAACCACAAAAGTATCAATAACTACAATCAAAGAAACTATTTAACGACTATTTGTAGTCTAATTCTTGTCATATTGTTTATCTCATCATGAGGTTCGTGTTATTTCATATCGTGTTTCTCATATCATTTTATAGACTTTCATAATATCATTCAACATCGTCATCCTTCGAACTTAACATCAAAACAGAATTTTTACCGATGAAAACAGAAAATATAAAGATCGAGAAAATTCATACTCATGACTCCCTAATCCCTCATTCAATGTCAAATAAAATCAAAAAAAAAATACTTCACTCCACCCTTCTCAAAACAGTACAAACTCACCATATTTTGGATTAAATTATCACATAATAATACTCTCGACAACTCTGGAATACTTAAAAAAAATAAACGAATCAAAATAAAAATCAAATCAGAATAAATGACAATACTCGAGAATAAACACAATCAATCTCAATCACAAAGATAAAATAATAACACTACGGAATCTTCGAAGAATTAGTTATGAAATCAATCATAAAAATATCTAAAATATCTAAAATCATGACAACAATACTCATCTTCAAATCTCAGAAAATTTGATAGAATTAGATTAAATCCAGCAAATTTAATTCTAAATAAAATGCAACACCAAACAGTAGAAAGGACCCAACTCCAATATCTGAATATCATCAGATTTTTCAGAAATGGTCATACTCTAATCCACCTATCAATCCATCCCATCTTCAATGGATATCTATGTATCACTTGTTGAACTATTTCATGTAACACATAACCTAATCATGTTTCTATTTCTATCTATCAGTAGAGTCATACTACTTAAACCCCAAAGATTTACAGAAAATCATAAGAACATATTCTAAACCCATATCTTATTGATCAGCTCACAACCTCCACACCAAGATCGAAATCTCCCCTTAAGATCGATTGGTTTCTTTTCCTTCTCTTCTCTTCTCTTCTTTTCCTTCTTTTCTCTTTTTTTCCTTCTCCTAAACCTCTACATCATCCCATTATATAATAGTTTAATTAGGGTTCATGCCCCCACATCTTGATTTAATGGCTTGATTGACCTTAGTACATATTTAGCCCAACAAGGCTGCTTTTAATTTTTTTTATTTTTAACTTTAATTTCATGAGGGGTTTTACAAAGTGTTCCTGGAACGATGTCTCCATTTCCACGCCCGCGGTATTTTTTGTCGTCGTTGCCGATATGGATGGGGTTATGTTCCTCCGACTGTGAATAGGCTTCGAGGTTCGCTTTTGAATGAAGAAGTGGCTTTTTTCGATGAGATGAGAAGTAAGCATGAAGAGAAATGGTCTTCCAACGGATGCACACTCATGTCTGACGGTTGGACGGATCAGAAGGAAAGATGCATATATAATCAACTTTTTGGTCAACTCCTCTGCTGGATCTTATTATTTATACTCCATTGATGCATCCTCCCATGAAAAGAATGCTTAATTTATAGCCCGTACCTTTCATGATGCGATGCAGAAGGTTGGGGTTAAAAACGTCGTCCAGATAATGTTGCCAACTACGTGAGAGCAGAAAAAATTCTGATGGAGAAGTATAGTCATCTTTATTAGACTCCATGTGTGGCGCATTGTTTTGACCTAATATTGGAGGATATCGACAAGATTCCTTCATTCAAAAATGTGATTCTGTCAGGCCGTTAGATCACTACATATGTCCATACGCATTCAGTTTTTCATACTGTGTTTTTGAGAGTCGATAATAACAAGGAATTGATTAGGTGTGGTGTGACAATATTTATCACTTCATTCTTGACTTTCCATAGCCCATCTCGTCCGTACACACAGATTTGGTTTATTAAATCCGTGTTATTTTTTATAGGTTTTCTTTTCTAGGTGTTCAATTTTTATAGATGTTAAATAGGTTTCTGACGTGACAAATCAGAGATAACAACACATCAAAATCACATCGATTACCATATCACATCTGTCAATTTCAAAAAAAATCATAATTACTTTTTTTTCAAATCTTTAGTTAAATCAAATAAACTTTGGAGGTTATTTAAAAAAAAAAAAGTTAAAATAGGGTTACACTCGGGGAAATAACTCGGATTGGGGTGTCCCATCAATTTTAATTTATAAAACGGTGGCAAACTGCAATAAGAATAAATGTTGTGGTCTTTTATTTTTATTTTATCTCAACATATCAATATAGATTTAAGGAACTACATCATTTAATCTAGAAGTACTTAATTCTTATGGATTAAATGCCCAACGGTCCAACAGCAAGCTTATAAAAAAGCTTGCCATTCCAAGAAATTTCTTCAACACACTTAGCGATCTGCGTCTGTTCATCTTCCACCGATGGTTCGCCGCCTACACACCGTTGCGATTGACATGTCGGAAGGTAGTCGTCGTCGTCAGACTTGAGTCGACTTGACAGACTCGGACGACGATGTTACCACTCCTTTTGCGAGTCGCCACCGGTTGAACCCTCCCACCCCCAGTCTATTCTCAAGTACGAATCGATGTCGTTGGGACATTCTTTTGGATCACTCGAACCGTTATACGTTTCTATCTTGGGTACCCGCCAGGTTGATGGAAAGGATCCTTTCGAAAGGTCCTCGTGAAAAGAAGTACTTTTGATTCTCAGAAACTCGATCGGGCTGCTGGCGACTGGGTTGTCGGCCAGCTTCCGACGGAGATCTTCCACGAACCGTGTCGTAAGAGTCTTGTTAGTGCGACTCTTACTAGGTCTAGCCCTTGCTTTAGGAGGCCAGGGACTGGAGATTTCCTCTTGTGGTCCTTTGCTTTCTCGAGATTGCTAACTCTTTTTTCTATGATATTCATAAAGTTAATCAACCTCTCTTGTAGCGCAGGAGTTAGGTTCATTCCCCCATTTGGTGGGAGTGATGAGGGCATCTCATGTGTGGACAGTGGTGCATTAGAGGTTGGTACAGTACGAGAACCAACCCTCTTACCAGAAGCTCTTACTTCAGTAGCAATAGCGGGAGGTTTCTTTTTATGATCCTCAGTAAAAGGAGTCATAAATGGGATAGTTGCTTCTATTGGGTCGAAGTAACAGACTACGAGTGGAAGTTCTTCCGAAGTGTCGGAAGCTATGGGTAGGTACCTGCCTCCTGGGTGTCACAAAACAGAATTTTTTTTGTATAATATTTATTTATAATTTTGTTACCCCCTTGAGCAGTACTACTATTCCCCAAATTTTGAAATAATTAGCAAAAAAAATCGCAAATTTTTTGCAATTTTTCTGCAGAAAATCGTGCCGCCGAAGGTGGTTTTTGGGATGCCTGTTTAGACTTCTCCCAAAAAAGATTGCTTGCACTGTTGGGAAATTATGTTTTTTTGTACTCGTAGAGAAAACTTTTTTCACGTTATGTGTAGTTGCAGAATCCCAAAATCAGATTTCGGCATTTCGGAGGTGGACCGACAGAATCACTGGAAGTAAAAAAAAGCGAAAAGCCCCATACTTTTTTTTTACCGAAACGACGAAGCGAATCCAACCAAAACGATAGATTCTCGTTTCGGTCACAGAGTTGGGTTGTGAGTGGTCTTATTCTTTCAGAACTCCACGCAAATTCATCATCACGGAAGGAGAGGATGAAGAAAAAAGAAGAGGGGCTAGCAAATATATAGATCCTCAGACACAAATTTCGAAAATGCATTTAAGGGGGGGGATGGGACACGTGGAGGAGGGTGGGATACGTCTTTTAGTACTATTGTCTGTGTGTTGGACCTTGTACTATTAGTATTCCCCCCTCTCTTTGCGTGCTAGGGTGTGGGTTTTTGGTGATGTCCCAAGATGCGAGATCCTCTTTCACCAGTTCTCCCCCCCTCTACGCCTGTGAGGTTATACCTATGTTTCCAAGGAGGTTATACCCTGTAATGATTTTTTCAATCCCTGTGCACTTGGGGAATTCCTTGGAAATCGTAGCTTGCGAGCGTAGCTCCTTGAGGAATCGATTTTTTCCCTTGGAAGAAAAAAAAGTCGATCTTCTGAAAAGTCCATCCCTTGCTGGCTGATTTCCTCGCAAAACTCCCTAGCTGGCGACTTGGAAAAAAGTCGATCCTTTTTTTCGAAAAAGTCGATCCTTTTTTGTCGTGAGTATCTTTGAATCACAGATGGCGCCAACTGATGGGGGTGAAACCCGACCAGTACTCCAAGACGTGCAAGCAAGCGCCAAGCAGGGATGGCGCCGTCTGTGGGACCGGGTTCCACAGACGTAGAGGGGGGGAAAACTGGTGAGAGAGGATCTCGCATCCTGGGACATCACCAAAAACCCACACCCCAGCACGCAAAGAGGGGGGAATACTGATAGTACAAGGTCCAATACACATACCATAATACTAAAAGACGTATCCCAAAATATCTAATATGCAGAGGAGAGGGGAGTACTGGTGATACAGTATCCCGAACCCGGTCACAACTTACTAGCAACTAAAAGTCCGGATAGCCTAAGATGAGTTGAGGTACCTATTCTAGGGTTGGGGAGGTTCCAAGTCGAATCCTAGGAAGATCGACTTCCCTGTGATCGACTTATGAATAAAGTCGATTACCAGGAAAGTCGATCCCCAGAAAGTCGATCTCTGAAAAGTCGACCTTGGGCCTCGATCTGATCAGTTAGGCAGTTACTGCCCAAATGACCAGATTACCCCCATAAGAATCCCTATAAATAGGAGGCATCCCCCACTCATTAAAGGCAGGTCATTTGGAGTAGAAGGAGTCCTAGCGAAGCAGAGCTCTGCACACTTGAGTTCCGGTCCGATTTCCCGCGGAGTTCCCCTGTTGGCGTTTGCTTGCGCGTCTTGGAGTACTGGTCGGGTTTCACCCCCATCAGATGACTCAGGTGGAATCGCCTACTTAGGGGGAATCGGCTATTCGCCATCGAAATCGGCTATTCCCCACTGAAATCAGCTATTCCCTACTGGAATCGGCTATTCCCCTATGTTGACTTGAGGACTTGACGTAGACACTTGTTCCGCAACCGTGGAGCTCTCCGGGGGTCCGGCATAAAGCGACAGAACCCTAGTCTTTATTGAAGAGCGTTACTAGGAGTGACTGACGTAATCAGGTATGTCTCACCAGTCGGGTTGCCCGAATCCGTGTATCTAAAATTATAGAATCCGAACCCGATTTAGATGTCGGGTTTGGTATTGGTCGGGTTCGGGTTTGAAATTTTTTTATATTTTTTTGAATAAAAACTTTGTTATTTAAATAATTTGATCTTAAAATTCATAAACAATTTTTAAAATCTTAAATAAAATAAAACGTTAAATAATTTTTAGTCAAAGACTCAAATATAAAGATGGATCCACCAACGACAAGCGATAATAGAAAAGATGAAAATGAAAAAGGAGAGGGAAATGTTAATAATATTAGGATTTAGATTTTAAAAAAAGAGAGAAAATTTATTAAATGTGTATATTAAATATTTCATATAAAATAAAATAAAATTTTATTTATATTTTAAGGTATTTTATAAAATTTTCGGATTTAAAAAACTCAGATTTGAGTTTTTCATATCGAGTTTCATTGTGGTCGAAAATATCCACTCAAATCCAAACTTGACAATCGGATACGTTCATGTTCGTATTTGACTCAACCCACATCCACCCCTATCTAGACCCAGACTTTTACATGGATATAGACTTTAGTCTGAGTCTCGATATTTTCCTTGAACCCAGTCCGATTACATCTTTAGTACGACTGTACCTGCGCCGGCCGGATTCTGGGTCAGGATACGGGCACGTTAAGAAATAAAACAGTAAAAAACGAAAAGCTTCACGCTTTCTGACTTTTCAGTTTCCACTTCTTCCGACTTCCAAAACTTATGTCATGGTAAGACTTTGATTCCAACGCGGAATCCCTTCTTTCAGAGTCTCTCAGACTTAGGGTTTTAACCCAATCTTTGTCCACTCTTTGTTTACCCGCTAGTTAGGTACGGGGTGATCTCCGCCTCTGTCGATCTTAGGTGACGCATCTTGGTTTCGATCGATTTGTTGGCACTGATCTTTGAGATTCGACCTTCAGTTTTTCATTTGACAATATAGATTTTTTTTTTTAATGTTAATCTATACTTCTTTTATATTTATATTTTTTAGCCTCATTACTTTCTCCTTCTTTTGATGATAGTATTCCTTAAATTAAATCGGTTTTACTTAAATATTTATGCTGGTAGCGTAGAACTGGCTAATCTTCTAGGAAATAGTGACACAGTAAGGGAGTTTATAGGAAATAGAGGAGATAAGTGATCGATCCCTCCTAAACTGTTATTTATTAGTTTATATACAAATCAGGAGGATTTGATAGAAGATTCTAGAATTAAAGCATTAGCTAGTTAATTACACAAAAACCATTATACGATATTACTAATATTTATCTTTTTATAAAAAAACATTCCTTTATGCACATACATTTGAAGAATCAGACAATATAGACTATGTCAATGGATATTAATCAGTTAGTATTTCCTTTTCATTATCTGATATAAATGGAATATGTTTAACTCAGAGAATCAATTTTGTTGTTTATTTTAAATATCAAGAAACTTTTTACTCATTCTATGTAAATCATGGATTTATTCACCTTGTGAATTTCACAACTTTCTTCTTCTTTTCATTCTTCTCTTACAAAAAATATTTAAGGATGATACGTGGCTGATCACAATATTTTTGTTTGAAGTTTAGGCAAAAATGAGAAAAATGCTAATGCCAAAGTAAAATTTAGTCTTGTGAGTTGTCATTTTACAACATTTTTTAAATATATATTTCAACGTGTACGTATGTTATTTTTGCTACCCAATTCTAAGTCTATGATCTTTTACTTTCCATCAGATATTTCCAGAGTTGTCTGTAAAGAACTTCTTGTAGACCTTTACAAATGGTATTGCATTTTTATATAGCATATAAATGATTAATCATCGTGTTTTTCTTCTTCTTATAATTATTGTTGGTTTTCTAGGTTAAAGTAGAAGAAATTGAAGATTGTAGAAACACCACAATATTGAGTGGTGGGGACGATGTAAAACAATCACTTGATTCCAATCTTAATGTTATTAAAAATGAGGTAGGTTGTAGGTGATTAGTCGTTTCCAATTCTACGATTCTGTCATTGTTTTTCCTAATGTTTTTTGTGCGACCAGTTATCTAGGACTCTAGATGATGGTTAGGATCTTTCTCGGATCCAACTAAGATCTTAAGATAGACAACCCTTAAAATATATTATGGGGGATTATTGTCTGGTCACATATGCGACCGTGCAAAAAAAATTTGGTTTGCCTAGAATGGTTTTATAGAGATGATGTACTTTATCAAAAAACTTTCACTAGTGTTGAAGGACCAAGAGTGGAAGGTAAATATTTTGCCATCCGATTAACTACAAAACCTCCATAAATCTCTATTGGTGCAGTTATAGACTTATAGTATCTATCCTCTAAGTATTTATGTCGATGTCTTTGTGGCTTGTGCTACATTCTTTGATTTTCTATGTTCTCTTTGTCGTTCTAGAAATTCTCATCTCTACAACCACTGGTCAGCCTTGTCTGATGTATTTCATTAGAGTATTCCACATCCTCTATCCTATCTGTGAAGGTTACGACTTAGGTCCTGACATGGTTCTTTCTTTACTTCCATATCTTCCACTTGTCCTGATTTCCTCTTCTCTCTCATACATTTTGTTTCCATGTGCTTGTATTTTTTGATTTTTTGCCTGTGATGCACTTATCTTCGTATTCTCAGTATGATCTGTTTTACCTATTGCCCTCTTTTCTTTGTTCCTCACTACTCCACTGTTGTTTTGTTTACTATTAGAATATACTAAAATGGATTTGTTTCAAAATCATTTGTTGGTCAAAAGTCAAAACCTCTTCCCTTTAAGCAATTGCTCCCATCGATCCATCTTCCAAGTACATAGGAGGAGTGTATTTTACACGGGTGTTGTTATTATTTGTGTTTGTCACTATAGATTTATTTTGGAGCACACTTAGTTTCTTCGATTGCAAAGTCACAAACTGTAGTGTCAAGATCATACACAGAGGCTGAATACAAGGCAATGGCCATTACTAGTGCTGAAATTAGTTGGTTTCTAAGTCTATTCAGATAACTCCATATTCCTGTTATGTCTCCTCCTTCTGAAATATGAAAACAATTCAACTATTTTCTTAGCATCTAATCCTGGAAATTGATTTTCATTTTATCAGGGAATGGCTAACAAGAAGAGCGTTAATGCCGAAATATGTTCATACATCATTTCTGATTGCAGACTTATTCACAAAAGGACTGAATTTTGCTCGCTTCTCCACCTTAAAGGAGAAAATAAGTGTCTACTGATTCTTCTAAGTACCCATTTAGAGGGGGTATTAATAAAATAGTTAGTTTACTTTATTGGGAATAAAAGAATAACCACACATTATCCTGATTCCCATCCAATCAAGGCTGAATATAAGATTGAGGGATCTTACTGTGGTTGCTTTGAAATGTGTGGCTATTCTTTTATTCCCAATAATTCACACATCACTCCTCTCCTTAGAGGCTACTTTGAAATGCCATTAAGTGTTTGTCGTGGCATATCTGGACAGAGAGGAATAGAAGGTTAAAACAATGCTTGCATAGACCCCATGAAGTAGTTCTTAAGGAGTTAATTACGGACATCAGTCTCTCCGTTGGATTGGAGTATCACAAGAAGAAATGTTATCACCTTTTGGAGACATCAACGATCAAAGTATGGAAGACCAACCTTCTGAGGAAGCATGTCTAGGCGTCTAGCTAGTAGACAGTAGTTACTATATAACTAGATTATATAGCTAATGGAAGAGAGTCAATGAATTTTTTGCTCATTTTTTTTACTTCTATTTTTTTTCTAATTTCTCTATGTAATCTGGGTTGGTCTTCATTTTTTATGAAAAAATTTAAATGCTTTATAAAAAAGATATCATTTAATTATTATAACTAAAACTAAACTCTCTCACTTATAATTTTTTTTTCAATATATTTTTTACATTTGTAGTTATATAAGTTGTTCTAGGTATTTAAGTATATATATTTTTTTCCATTTTAGGTTGGGTCATCAAGTAGTACGATAAAGTCAAATTTAGTTGGCATGGGGTTTTCACCAGCTCTTGTCGACAAAGTCATTGAAGAAAATGGTGATTTATATTTTGACATATTATCATGGTTTTTTAAGGCAATTTTCATATATTGCACTTATTATTAATAATAAAAAAGATAATAATTTACGAGCAATATATACATTATCCTTTCCCCATACATAGGAATGGTGCATCGTACACCCCATCTTTTATCTACATCTACAGTTCTAGACTGTCAAATATCAAGTCAAGCAGTCAAGAATTATTAACATTAATACAAACTGAACAACATTATAATGCAAAAATGTTACAGGAGTGAGAGTTCCTTGTGAGAGCCATGAGTGACCCTCTTGCTCGGTGATAACCGGAATCCCAACCTCCCAAGGCTAGTAGCGCTCCTCCTCATTTCTTTGAGGTTTGACTTGTCAAGTGGGTGTAACTTGGTAGGGAAGATCTTACTAGCTTTCTTGTCCCCTTGCTTGAGAGTCTCTTTGTACTCTCCGACAACTACCTATGTTTTATGATACTTCACTGGAAGTTCCGGCCACCTCTCTTTGTAAGTTGTTTATCGGATAAACATAAATGATCGCCGGAGCAGCTTGGTCGACGTTTGCTGGAGCTTGCCGGAATCGCGTTCGACGTTCGTTGGAGGTGGCCAGATGTGGCCACCGCCTGTTCTAGCTGGTCGCCGGAGGTGAAGGAAATGGCTTGTAAAGGAAGTGGGAGGGTGGCTGAAAATTTGGGAGAAAGGAGAAGAAAGGAGAGGAAAATGGGAGAAAAATGAGGGAATATGATTTTAAAACCCTAACCCCCTCATTTTTATATTATTTAATGGGTATATGGGTTAGGCGGATACACATGAAGGCAATCGCCTAGATCGCATGATCCCTTGAAAAAACTTGGTTTATCTCCTGAAGTTGGTATACTTGGAGGGATAATATTCCGCTGAATCCCTCCCTGGCCTTAATATATGTTTTTTCACATGGATAACTCTTTCTTAGCTCTGAGTCTCTGACTGAGAAATGGATCCCCTGAAATTGGTGACATTAAAGCTTTGAATTTCCACTCCTCAGGACTGAGGTATGGGCTGAAGCACGCCTTGGTCTATGTTGACAAAATCCTCCCTCCCAAAGGCAAGTTGCCGATGCAGTCCTCATGGTGATGACTGCATCGGGCTGGGAGTAAGTTCCCTATAATCCCACAAATTAGAGCCTTCCCCTATTGATCTAACTCTGTGGAACGTTACGGGGCAGAACCATCTAACTAGACAACTTGAAATTAGGAAACTGCTTGGGAAGCTTAATTCTGAAATCTTTGGCCTGCTGGAAACAAAGATCAGATCGGAAAAATTCTAGGAAATATCTAGGGCCTTTGGAGATGTTTGGAACTATATTTCGAATAGTTGCTCCTACGCACCTAACTTACTAGATTCCATATGGGACTAATACAAGGAAACTCGATCTCTCCTATACTCTTTAATCTGGTTATGGACAGTTTGAACAAACCCATCTGGAAGGGAGTAGATGAGAGGAAAATAGATATTTACCAAGTCAATAGTGCAAGATTTGTTTCCCACCTCATTTATGCAGATGACATACTCATATTTTCTAAGGCAAACCTGAAGTCCCTGAGATCTATTAAGAAAATAGTAATATTGGAAGTGTTTTTTAAGTTCTCTGGCCTAGAGATTAACAATGATAAGAGTAGTGCCCATTATTCTAAGGTAGTAGACTCTACCCACACTTGTATGAAATCAGGTTTTCCTCCTAAGCCTCTCCCCCTCACCTACTTGGGTGTCCCAATCTCAGGTAAAAGGAAGAGCTTGGGACAGTGTGTTGGTCTAATTCAGCCAATGGAAAAGACTCTGGCTAGATGGAAAGGTAGATGTCTGTCATATGGGGGAAGAATTCAGTTAGTAAACTGGGTCTTTGCAGGTATGTTCACATATTGGATAAATGAAACCTCCCTGCTCAGCTCAGGTATTACCAAGTTAGGAATATTATATATAGGTTCACTTGAGATGGTAAGAAATCTTCCTCTTGGGCTGATTCAATACTTGTACGACACAAAGAGTTCAAAAAAGATGATATTTCGTCATCAATATTTTTCCAGCCGTAATGTAGTTGATGCATTGTCTGTGCACGGTTGAACTAGTTTTCTCAAATATCTTCGACAATAAACTCTCCGTTCTTTGTTTCTGCCATGTGATCGATAGAATCGAGGTAAAAGCTTCCAACTTTGAGTTTGCCAAGAAGTTGGCGATTGTTCTCCCTTGTCGATCGGTTCATTCGTTAGTCATCAATAAACCCAAAATAGGAGGATTAAGGGTCAGGAACTTTGATGCTTCTGCTTATGCCTCCAACATTAAGAGAGCACATTTTTGGTCCAACAGTGAATCCATCCTATCCCTCTGTATTAGGGATAGATATATCAAGGATAGGCTTCTGGAGGATATCCAAGTCTCACCTTCTAGGAATTCCATTATGTGGAAAAACATCTTTAATGCAAAGCTGATATCTTTAATACAAAGTAAGGTTGGCTCATTGGTCTCAGCAACTATTAAAGTTTCTGAGGTCCAATGTTCGAATCTTACTTTGTACATTTCCACTTAAATTTGCCCGATGATATATTATGTAGCTCCTATATATCATCCGGAGGTTGACAACTCTACATCTGTGGAGAGGTACCCTCTGTTATTAAAGAAAGGGTCGTGGGAGTAATTTGAACTTAAGTCTTATTGGATTTAAAGGGTAGCTCCTTACGAAGGATCTATGAAACACTAGCAATCCCTAGGCAACCTGACCCTCTAGCAAAAGGTATCTGGTCAAAAAAGCCCACCAAATACTCAGTTTTCCTATGAATGCTGAGGTGGGGACACCTTCAATCCTAAAATTTGTTTTGAGGTTAAAGCGAATCCACTTGATCTTGGTTTGGCAAAGAGAATGCAATTAGGCATTTGATGGTCTCATAACTCTGTCATGTGATGCACTGTTGTTTTTCTCAATAAGATCTATTTGTGTACTGCTTATGTTTCTATATATTGCTACCCCTAGAGGACACAACTTGTTTCACAAACATGGCGTGTCTGTTAAGGGGGATGTCTTTATTTTATCTTTATTTTGTTTATATTTATAATCCTAGGCAAGGCCCCTTTCATGTCTAATGAAATTTTACCTTTATCTAAAATCTAAATAAAATCCACTAGCCTAGAAGAGGTACCAAGATACCTAGACCACTCAGCCAAAACCTTCATAATATTCGACTTCTGATGCAATCTTAATAGGGAATTTCCAAAGACTGTCTTGCTTAAACCCTTCCTTGCTAACTGTTTAAACCAAGCTTTTTGACGCGGCCAGGCGACCAGGCGATGCCTGGGACCGCCTACCGCATATGCGACCGCCTGGTCGCATATGCGGTCAAATATGCGCAATGTTTTTTTTAGTATTTTTTTTAGTATTTTTTTTATATTTTTTTCAATATACCCCCTGTATTTTCCATATTTTAAATAAATCCCTGATATTATAAGTCATAATAAAAATCATAAATGAAATAATATAGTAACTAATGATACTTAAACTCTTAAAATCACAAAAACTTAAAGAAACATACAAAACAACAAAACTATTAGGTTCAACTTTCAACTTTCAAACATCAAAGTACAAGTGTAATGCAAACACTTAGTTCTTAGTTCTTAGTTCTAACTACACTAGTGTGTCGTCAAGTTCATCTTCGACGTCATTCAAGTGCGGATCCATCAAGAACTCACCATCATCTTCATGCTCGTCATTTCTTCTTGCTCTTGTTGATGGTCCTTCATGCTCGGGCACACCACTAGCTTCCCATACATTAGCCCATGCCAAACCACCATCTTCGTAGACAAATTCACCAGATGCTCCATCGACACCCGTTACCCATTCACTAGAGTAATTGATATCACTTATAGCAATGGGATCATAGGTCTTATCATTTTCAACCCCATATTTCCAAGCCGGATCATTTGATTTTGGTCTCATCAATGGGCTTGTTTTTTCTTCTTCAGTTGTTAATGGATGCCATTTGAATTTCTTGTTTCCCTCGTCATCCAATTCCACATTTTCATCAAAAACATTCATTGACTCATCTTCTCCATGATCCATGGTTTGAATTTGTTCTTAAGTCTGAAATTTAAGAAAACAGATTAAGATATTAATATGTGAAATTGAAGGGAAAAAATTCAGATGTTAGCTCTGAATTCCTCAATTCCCGATTTAATTTCAGATTTAATTCCCAGTCTGAAATTCTGAATATAATCGATGTCATCTTCAAATTTATATTTCATTGATATAAATTTATATTCATAATCTGATTATAAATTTATATTCATCGATATAAATTTGAATTTCAGATGACATCTTCGATTTAATTCCCCACTCTGAATATAATCGATGTCATCTTCAAATTTATATTTCATCGATATAAATTAATATTCACAATCTGATTATCAATTTATATTCATCATTCATCAATATAAATTTGAATTTCAGATGACATCTTCGATTTAATTCCCCACTCTGAAAATCGATTATAAAACCACATAATTTCCCAACAATTAAATCTGAAAATCGATTATAAAACCACTCTGAAAATCACCTAACTATGTGTAGAAAAATCCAGCAGTGGAAGGCTCGCAGCAGTGCAGCACGATTCCGACTTCAGGCGCAGCGCTAGGCGGTTCCGACTTCAGGCGCGGCGCTAGGCGGTTCAGACTTCAGGCGTAGTGCTAGGCCCGATTTCCGTTCAGGTCTTCACTCTTCAGGTGTCCGACTTCAAGGATTCACCACCGATTTCAGATTTCACGATTTAGGGTTTTTACTTTTTAGTATTTTTTATTTAAATGGGTATTTTTAGTTAGGTCCTTAAGTTTTAATAGAATAATACAATTCTATTAAAGTTTTTTAATTTAATAGGGTTAATGGATCGGGTTTATCCGGATCCAACCCGGATCCGGCTAAACCCAATAATATGCGACCCCCCAAATATGCGATGGGGGGTTACCGCCTGGTCGCATATGCGCTCGCATATGCGCGCATATGCGACAAATCAAAAAGCTTGTTTAAAATTAAGATGTCCTAGACGACAGTGCCACACCTCACTTGACACTTTTGATTTCTCCACCATAGAAACTTCAGGTGGGTGTTTTATTGAAAGTGACATTGGATAAAATCCATCCTCCTCTTGATCCACAGTGAGAACCTTCTTAGTTTCCCGATCCATGAACTTGGATTGCTGTTCATTAAATTCAATAGCCACATGATTATCTTTACAAATTTTTTTGACAGATATGAGGTTCTTGTTAGCATCTGGAACTACTAGAACATCATTAAGAATAAAATCAGATCCTTGACAAGAGAATTTTGCTCTTCCCAAGTGAGTAATCTCCATACCTTCACCATTGGCAGTCCTAATACATTCAGACCCTGTATATGGACGTATAGAGTGGAGATTTATACCTGATTGAGTCACACTAGAGTTTGCTGCCGAATCTTGATACCACCTAGCATTTCCCCCTGAACCAGATCTGATCATGTTGGCAGAAGGAGTTTTGCTGTCAGAGTACTGACCAGGACCATTGGGAGACAGTGTTCTGTGATGATCCTGAGGAAAACGGGAGAGATTAATCCAGTTGTAACAATTCTTCCCGATATGACCTTTCTTTGAACATATTTGACACCAAATATCCTTGTTCAGCCTTCCCGGAGCATTTTGGCGATAGGAACCAGGACATTTTGCAGCCGCATTGACCTCGGGATGAAGAGAAGTAGCATCCTTCTTTAGTTCCAGGTCATGATCCAGAATTAATTGTTGAAATTCCAGGAACTTCATGTTGTGATCAAACCTCGTGGTGATAGAGGTTTTGAAAGACTGGAATTCTGATCCAAGACCTCCCAACGTGATGAGAATCACTTGTGAATCCTTGAGAAGTTCTCCAGCACATGATAGTTGATCTCTCATCAACGTTATTTTCTTCAAGTATTCAATCATTGTCAGGTTTCCCATCTTGATTGTTTGAAGATTTTGCCGCAGGTGTAGGAGACGAGTCTCTGAACCTGATGCAAATAGAGATTGGAGCGTAGTCCAGACCTCTGCAGAAGTTTGAAGAGCAGCTACCTGCGGCATAATCGATGATGATAGCGAGGTGTAGATCCAGCTTCTGATAAGTGAATCCTGCTGATCTTCCAGGGAATCTGCCACGATAGTGACTTTTCCATCAACATAGCGAGTGAGATTGAATCCCTTCAGCATGGTGGCGAACTGAGCGGACCAGTTGAAGTAATTTGTATCGTCGAGAACGATACATTTTGGAGCCTTCATGTGCAACATTGTTGCTGACGATTGTTGATTGCCGGTGGTTGCGGAAGCTGAAGATTGACTGGCCGATGATACCATATCAAAGATATGAATTGAAATGAGAGTTGCTAAAGATTGGCAATGAAAACTGTGATTTGCATTAGCCACAGCCTATTGAATATATAGGCTGGGAAAAGTAAAAAGTAGATCTCAACTACCTTGAGGTAGTGGATCAGTACAATATAATAACAGAAATAAAGTAAAACAGTAAAGTAATTCTACTTTAACTAATTAGAGCAAATAATTGTATTTACTCTAATATTTACTTTAACACTTATACAGAATGTAGTTTCCAGAAGAGGTGATGTCACTTACAGAGAATTGAAGAGCATGCTGGTTGATAATTTGATATAAGTACGAAGGGCTCGAACAAACACATTATCTCCTCTCAGCGTAAATATAGTTGAAGCTGAGAAGTCTGGAAGTTAATCTAAACACTATCCTTTCTGTCCAGATATGCCAGCCTACCCAATGCATTCCATAATAAGCCCCAAATTTATGAATGTGTTAGTTTTTGACAAGCTTCTGATATCTAGGTGATTTGTGGTGAGTGTGGGGGTGTTTACTGTTTAGAATTTTCCAGAATATATCATTGAGGGATTGGATTAAGGGAAAAAGGATAGCTTTGGAGTAGGTGCAATTGAAAAATAGGTGGCTTCTAGTTTCATCTTCTGCATTGCAGAGGAAGATGGAGAATTTTGTGGGTTTTTGTGCCCAAATTCCTTTAGTTAGGCTATCTTTGTAGCTCTTGTCCCTAATTTTCTCACAAATAGTTGCTAGTTTTTTATTTGTGTTCCCATTCCTCCATTGTATGGTGTAGTTAGTGCCATAATCCAGTAGGTTGTTTGCACTAGGTCTCCCCTCTATTACATATTTTCAGAAATGTGAGTTTGTACTATTTTGGATTTGGATGTCCATTAGTGCTTTTCCTTTGATGTACCTAGCTTGGATCCAATTTATGATGATAGAATCTGATTTTTCCTAAAAATTTGCTATTCTCTTGATGCTTATGGCTGAGACTATGACATCTAGATTTTTGACCCGTAGCCCTTCCTCAGCTTTGGGGAGGATCATTTGCTTCCAAGCAATGCACTTTCTACCATGCCATATGAAGTTGTAGGCTAGTTTTCTCACTTTGTTTATTATGGGCTCAAGTAAGGTTGTACCTTGGGCCCAATAGGTGTACTTTTCAGCTAGTATCCAATTTACAAGTTGTATCATCCCTCCATAGGAGTGACATTTCCCACTCCATTTTGAAAGCATGGCTTCTATAAGTTGTATTAGCTTCTAACATTAGTTAAATGATTTTTTCTTTCCTGATCAATTGGAGTCTTTACTTAGGACTGGATGCTATCAAATATCAATTACCTCCCCCAATCTGATATCACCCCCATGAGGTAACAATGATCCTCTTTCACTTCACCACAATTCGATGACATTCAGGAAATATCTTTTATCACTTATCAGTAACAAGAATCACTATAATACTAGTTTTATTGGATGTTGAGATTTTTCAAATGACGAATGACAGTTTCCTTTTTTCTTTATTGTAATTTTTGGATTTTCCATATCTCCATTGTTATATTCTCAACAAAACTATTCACTTCCTTTTTCTATTCGAGTTTTAAAATCTGAAAAATACAAACTTCAGAGTGCATTGGTATTGTTGATTCGGAATTTATAAAAGAGAAGAGTAAAATGGGTCTCCCTCTTTCCTTCAAGTCATCCAAGAAGGTAACTTTAAACATCTAATTTACCTTTATTCTAAAAAATAAATACTTTTTTTTTTAATCATATTAGCATATATTGTGTGTTTAATTTATCACAGATAGTTAATTTTATTATGAGTTTACATTTTACAAGGCAGGTGTTTGATTTTTTTTTGTTTTGAAAATTTAACAGTTTACAAATGCTTATACTAGGCAGAAGAAGGCATTGAAGATGACATCTTTGTCTTCTCGTAAAGATCCAAAATGCAGCGAGTCCTGCACAGGCAGGTTTAGCCGCAAATCATCGCTTCAGCCTCTTTGCATAGTTAGTGATAGCACATCTCAAGCTGAAGTTGAAAAATTTGTTACCAGTACCAATGTCCAGCATGAAGATGATATAGTTTATCATGACTATGACGCCAAAGAAATATTCGAACAACCAAATTTTGATATACAATTACCAACAGATACAGTGTTTAATCAAAACTTGAAAGAAAACGTCTCTGGAGTTACAAGTGACACAGTTAATTTGGATCATGAATATTGTTCAGAAATGTCTATAGATAATTCTTGTAAAAAGAAATTGTCTGATTTAAAATTAGAGAATGATACACATTTGGAAACATCATCTGAAATTTCGGGTTTTACCATCGATTCCAAGATTGATGCCGTTGACACAGAAACTGCAGAAACCTATTGTATGGATTCCCTTGAATCTCTCCAGCACACAATGCAGGCTGATGATTTCATTAATAGTTCCAAATGTTCTGATACGTTGGGAAATTGGACAGTAGTCTGGGATGCATTTTACATGACAAATTATTACTATAATAACATCACCCAAGAGTCAACATGGCATCCTCCGTTAGGTTTTGAGCATATAGCAGATATATCAAATACAGATGAAATTCTTTCTTATCCATTTAATAGTAATTTTGATCTTGGTAGTGCTTGTGATATTATTGAAGATAAATCAAAAAGCAAAACACAAGTTGCTGATATTTTTGCAAAATCATGTGGACAGAATGTTGGCAAATCTTTGAATCTGTTTTGCCATGAAAAAATGTCAACCAGTTCGATTTCTGATGTCACTAATGTCCCTGAAAGTAGAGAAAATTTGGTGGATATTCTTTGTTCTCATGTCAAAAATCTAGGTGATGATTTTACTATGGATCCTTGCCATTCTTTAGATTTTTCTGACTCTCAAGAATACCATGAAAGGTTCTGTCATTCAAATATACATTTATTTATTTATACTTGACCTAGAACATAGCATCCATCTTTTTATCGTTGTACCTGTCGTTCTTTGAATTTTGATAAGATTTTTTGATTATTTTCTAATCTGCAGGTTGGAAAGTATCCATGATAATTTAGGTTTTGAGAAAACACAGTCTTGCTTTTCTCCTGATTTTAAAGATCACGAAAATAGTGTTTGCCTGGAAACCGACGAGTCTCGTAATATTTCATTTTCATCACTATGCAACAAGTATGTTTGTCAAATGGTTTTAAAGAAAATTCTTTACTCATTAATTAATTCCTGAATGGATATTTGATTCATTTTATAGTTTGAGTGGTACATGCAATGGATCAGTTCCTGATGAAGAATTGGAATGCCTTATGTCACAGAAAACTGTGACATCTTCAAAAAATGCCGTGGATGTTTGCTGCAATTTGAGTCCTTTAAATAATGAAGAGAAACTTGCACAGGTCATCTCAAACCAAAGAAAATCTTTCAGAAAGAAAAGTATGTTCTACTAAATCATAAAATTCTGTAAATATCCTGTTAATTGTATAAGTAACCATATATATGAGGTAAATGATGAATTGTGTATGCATCATATGATTTCCTCTAGTTATAATATTCTTTTTCTCTCTCATCAGATTGTGCCTTACCAGAAGAAATGGAGGGTTTCTCTCCTGATATTGTCAAATATTGGTTTCAAAGACATTCACTTTTCTCTAAATTTGATTGTGGTATAAAAATGGATGAGGAAGGATGGTTTTCAGTAACACCTGAACAGATTGCTAAACACCATGCGTCTCGTTGTGGTAAAGGCACGGTGATTGATTGTTTCGCATGTGTTGGAGGAAATGCCATCCAGTTTGCTCTGAAGTATGGACTTTTATACCCTAACCATTTTATCCATGTCTATGCATTACTGAACATCATTAATTCATTATCTGATAACCTGAAGTAATGTACGACTTGGCTGTTTAACTACTACAGTACTACACTACTACTGCCACCACTAAACATCTGAAAAGTTTGCTCCCATTATTTACATTTTTAGAGTGAAAACTCCTAAATTCAAACATCTTGGTGTATTCTATTTTCATTAGTTTTGTATTCCAATATTTTTTTTTAGAATGGAGGACTTTATATTTTGTGAAAAGGAAATTTATATTATGATGTTTGCCTGTGTATCAGGAACAATTATGTTATTGCAATTGATATCGATCCACTGAAAATTGAATATGCACGTCATAATGCTACTATTTATGGAGTTCAGAACCACATAGATTTCATAGAGGGTGATTTTTTACACTTAGCTGCAAATTTAAAGGTAAGACTGTAACACAACTATAATCTTTCATTTTAAAACTTTTAATGTTGTCCTATAACTCTTTTTGCATTGACATATAGATTTTTTGACATTCTTTTGCTGAAGATTTTTCTTCTTTTATATAGAAATCTAAAAATAACTAGATATTTAAGTTCAAACTATGTAATTAGGAATTTAACAGCATGCTAATTACAGACCATTGTAATAATCCCATGATTTACTAATCCTAGTGTAGCACAGCACTGCAGCTACACTATCGGACTTATACTATGCTAGGATAATACTAATGTAAATGAAGGAGAGGCCAAAAGGGTCTCCTTATACCCCAGTCCCCATCTGGTCCTTGAGTTTTCTGGATTGAACATCACTTAGCAGTCCATCTTGATCATTTCCGAGACTTCCAACCCTTTCTTTAATCATAATTTATTCTTGTGCAGCGCTCCTTCCAATTGTGTCACATTGTGATTCCCAAGAGCATTCAATGAAACTCCTGATATGTATTTCTATCACTGAACTATAGCTCTATTTCCAGAATGACTTCTATTGTATATGATGACAATTGACAAGTTATTTTGGATACAATCCTCTATTTCATCAGTGCATGCTCTCCATATTTCTTGGGTGTAAACACAAATGAAAAAGAGATAATTGACAGTTGTGAATCGTAGATAATCTTTTGGTGTATTCCTTGGTAGGTAGCTTCCCTCACCTAACTTCTCCAGAAGTAGATGGAATTTTTTTGGACCATATTAATCCAAATACCTCTGGCCAGTGGCCACTCTACCAGTCAAGTGCTGTTCTCTAGATAACTCTCATATCCCTTTCTTTGAATGAGTATGATCCATTCCACTGCTAAGTGAGGTCACTTGTTTACCTCATATTCTTGTTAATCTACTCCCTTTATTCATCATTTCCCTCTAAATGGTGGAATCATTGATATGCATCTGAATGTTTTTATTTGGACTTCTCTGATGTCATTAATCTGCCTAGTCTTTTAATTGTAGAAGTTCCAACAGGAAAACACGATTAAATAATATTATGAACTTAATTATGTTAAGTTCACACCATGTCAAATTTGCAACAGGAAAGGCCATGGTGGACTTAACTATTACAACCGCGGACTGCCTCATCATGACCAAGTTCCCATCAACCCATATTAAGAGACCTACTGTTATTTGTCGGATTCAAAGGCAGCGTTATCGGCTTATCTTTATTCATTAAATCAACAAATCACGTCATCTGTGTTTTGGTCAATGTAAATGAGGTAGTCATAATTATATTGAATCAACTATCAATCAACGAGTTAATGGAGCAATTGTTACATGAATTTTCAGTTCGTAACTTAGGTGGACTCAATTACTTTCTTAGTTTCTTGGGATACAAGTACAATGTCGATATGAGTTTATATTTCGTGATCAATGACTCTACTTGGCAGACCACCAATGAATGTTTGTCTTGATCTTCACTCTACTGAAGGATCGATTGATAATTCTTCAAAATATCGTAAAATCGTTGGCTCGCTCCAATACTCACTCCTGACGAGACCCCACAAACAGGATTTATAATTCTCATACCATTTAACCTATTTTAAGATGGATTTCATTGCACATTGTTAGCTTAAAAGTTTTTTATGTCTCATATTTTCTAAAACAAAGTATTTTTTGAAGCAAATTGTCTTATATTTTCTCTCTCTTGAGAAATATGTTCTGTCCAATTGTTGTAATAAAATTTCTTTGGCTCTAGGGCGATGTTATTTTCATGTCACCTCCATGGGGTGGGCCTGATTATCTTAAAGCACCGTTATTCGACATAAAGACCATGTTAAAACCTCTGAATGGGTACTTAGATATTATTGTTATTTATTATGCTTGATTTTCTTTTGTAAGTGATAACTGATTAATTTATGCAGGGAGTTTCTTTTGAGAATTGCCAAGTCCATAGCATCTAAGGTTATCATGTTCCTTCCCCGCAATGCTGATATAAACCAATTGGCGGAGTTGGCACAATCTATCGATCCTTCATGGGAATTAGAGGTGTTACATTTTTAATTTTTCCCACAAGATTTATGAATATCAATCTCACAGGGTGATCCTAAATGAAATTCCCACTCACTATTAATCCACTTTGAATTTGATTTGCCAAGGCTTATGAATTTGAGCTTGTTTTTTGGTTTCAGGTTGAGAAGAATTTCTTGAATGGTAAGTTGAAAGCAATCACCGCTTATTTCACTAATCCATCTAATATCCTCTGACCAAAGAAGCAGTCTTTTCCCAACAACTATGGCGATTTCTGAAGAGTCCGTCTGAATATTGTATATTTCGCAACACTATCTAAATTAACAATCACTTGGTAATTTAATATCTACATGCCATGTCATGAACAGATTATAGTTTAAATCCGGTTCTATAAAATCCGTTTTCTTCATTCTTTTTCAAAGCTAAAGCCTAAAGATGTAAGTAATAATGGTATAAGCAAACGTAAATTCATTTGTTGTATGATCTGTAATTCTATATCCATTTATTTGATCGCGGATTCTCCTAATTCGTCGTAATAGAAGCTGAACCACCATCTACCTTATACCGGAAACATGCACAGGCGATTGATACGAAACCGAACCATTGCCACTGTTACCTACTCCTACTCCTCTTTCTCCTTCCGTTTCCACCACCTCTCTACTATACATCTTGAGAAACTTCAGCAACTCCACTCTTGGTTTGCTCACTGGCAATCTTCCTTCCAACATCCCCACAACTGCTACCATACTCGGCCTTAATCTCGGCTCCTCATGGAGACAACACAGTGATAACTTCACCATCTCCTTCACTTCTACAGCCGGAACTCTCCTTTCCAACCTTGGGTCAGCTAACTCATCGCACTTCCCTTTCTCGTATTTGTCGAGCGCCACCACTGGGAAGTAACTCTCTACCTCCGACATTTCCGATGAAGGCAGCGACACACAGTTCTTTCTGCCATGCACGATTTCGAGAAGAACCATCCCGAAGCTATACACGTCGGTCCGGTCTGATATAGAAGCGTTGGTCAGCCACTCAGGTGCGAGGTACCCACGCGTTCCTCTCATTGTGGTAATTAGATTTGGCTGTTCCGGAGACAGAAACTTTGCGAGGCCGAAGTCTGAGATCTTGACGCCGTTGTGGTCGTGAAGGAGGATGTTTTCCGGCTTAATGTCACAGTGTATGATCGTGTTCTCGCAGCTTACATGAAGGTAAGCGAGCCCACGTGCGGCGGAGAGAGCTATTTCCATCCGTTCTCGCCATTCCAGCACCTGTGGTGGTCCCTCTAGTGCTTCCGTTCTTCCTATGTATGGTGCGAAGAGAGACTTGTCCAGAGATCCACGGTTCATGAAGTCGTATACTAGAAGAAGACAGCGGGTACCTTTGTTGCAGAATCCACGGAGATTGACGAGGTTGATGTGGTGAATTCTTCCGATGACGGAAATCTCTGTCAAGAATTCTTTCTTTCCTTGTATGCTTATGTTACTTATCCGTTTCACGGCGACCACGGTGCCGTCAAGGAGGGTACCTTTGTAGACTTCTCCGAATCCACCAGAGCCGATGCATGTCTTGAAGCCATCAGTTGCTTCTTCCAACTCTCGGAAGGTGAAACGTGTTGGTAATCCTGGGATTGACAAATCGCTCTCATCCTCATCGATCTCCTCCTCTGTCGCAGCGTAGAAACCAGCCCTCTGTCGACCCTTCCTCCCGAGAATGACATCCTTTCTGGACTTTCTCCGAGACAGTGCGACATATAGGAATATAACGATCAAGAGCAGAGCAAGGGCCACCGAAGGTAACACGATAGGCAGAATATTACTACGATTGGATGAAGCATGAGTGGTGGACGGTGGTTTACCGGAAATTGTTTTAATATACCCAATATCTTCCTCATCCGCGCCGGAGAAGGTAGAACCCAAATCGTTTTCTAGAAAATAGCATGATCTCGATGAATTTATATAGTAGAAACCAAGACAGGTGCAATTACCGGAGCACAATAGCTGACAGTTGCTGAAATTTGAATCAGAGAAGGCCGGCGATGTGAATTTATTTGCGAAATATCCGACTCCTTTGGGAAGTCTTAGATAGTTGAAGGACGAAGTTGAAGAAGCAAATGAAGTCGATGATGCCAACGATGATTCATCTGACGGCACACAGGGTTTCACTTCCTTCTCCGGATCATCGGAATGTCGAAACCCACTTGGGCAATTACAGATAAAGTTAGTATCTGATCCTTTAAGGATGCAGGTCCGAACACTCCCACAGCTAAACGGCAAATCACAACTTTTTGTCGGCGCAATGAAAGTATTATTTGTACTGTTCTCTGGATCCTGCGCATAACTTGTGATTCTGAATCGGCCATCTATGGCCAACTTCCCAAACCTGAGAATAGCAGGTGGGGAGAGAGGTACAGTAATAACCACTTGGGAATTGGATCCCAGCAAGTAGAGCCCCGTGTTATTCATCACCATATACGAAACTCTGTTATTTGAATCTTTCGCCGATTGTAAATCCGACGATAATGCCCAATACTTCTGACCAGCGCGCCACTGGAGTGTAGCGTCGGTTTCCGTGACCACCATCTTGTAATCTCCGGGCATGAGGTCTGATTCCGAAACAAAGCTGGTCAGAAATCCACCAACGGAAATTCTCTGCCCGGAGACGAAGGTATCAGTTGGGTAGTCAAAAGTCGTCCACAAGGACACGTTGAACTTATCGATAAGCTGAAGATTACCAGAGTCAAGTAATCGAAGAGCCGAAACGGACCCATTAAATGCTCCAGCAGTCGACCAAACGACCGAGTGAGAGGCGTTCGTGATAGTGAGGCCGGAGACGGAGAGGGTCAAGAGAGAAGAAGAAGAAGAAGTGATCGGAGACGAAGGATTCGCCGACCATAGTATCGTATCAGTTTGTTTATGCACAACACACAAGTAGTAACGTGAGGTTTGATTCCCGGGGTTGCAGATGGCCGCGTGGAATGTAGAGTGAGGGGAATTGAGGAAGATTCCGGTTCCGGTGAAGTTGTAGTCTGTGGCGATCGATCCTCTTCCGATCTGTCCTTCTCCGTACTGGAATCCATGGGAGATGAGAAAGAGGAGGATTAGAAAGGAGGAGGAAGACATCATCAGATGATGGAGAAGAAAGTCCATGTGGTAATAAAAACAAAAACTGTGCATGAATAATATATTGACTATTTTATTTTTTCAATGACGACCAATTTGTTGACTTTTTTGGATTCTAATTCTACTGTTTTTGAATTTAATTTAATTTGGGCCTGGCCCAAATTTACTTAACTTCGGTTGGTGGGTTACAAATTTACAATTCAAGCAAAATCTCGGCTCGACTCGTTTGACACCCTATGAGTATATATGTGGTGATACAGTATCTCGAACCCGGTCACAGCTTACCAGCAATTAGAAGTCCGGATAGCCTAAGATGAGTTGAGGTACCTATTCTAGGATTGGGGAGGTCCCAAGTAGAATCCTAGGAAGATCGACTTCTGAATAAAGTCGATCACTAGAAAGTCGAATCTCCAGAAAGTCGATCTTTGGAAAGTCGACCTTGGGCCTCGATCTGATCAGTTAGACAGTTACTGCCCAAATGATCAGATTACCCCCATAAGAATCCCTATAAATAGGAGGCATCCCCCACTCATTAAAGACACGTCATTTGGAGTGGAAGAAGTCTTAGCGAAGCAGAGCTCTGCGCACTTGAGTTCCGGTCCGATTTCCCGCGGAGTTTCCCGCTTGACGCTTGCTTGCGCGTCTTGGAGTACTGGTCGGGTTTCACCCCATCAATATGTATATAGAATAATCTTTGCTATAGGTGATCGATAGCAGGAAAGTGAAAATACTGTGTGAGCGGAAGCAGATCTGAAACTGTATGACTAGTATCCAAGATTGGAACTGATAATGAACTTTTGTGAATATGAATATAGCTGGTGGTTTTTATGGGTTTGATCATCTCAACTGATATAATATTGGTAGGTCATTTATGTAATTAAGTGTAAAAATGAGTGTATTTTATAAGCTAATTTAATAGCTAATCACGCGATTATCAATGCAACATCACATCACGGCTTCACGTGACAAAAAGATAAAGAAGCCAACAAAATATCCAAGTTCCAAGTTCCAACAACCAGTCCTCCATCTCTTTCTAGATTCTAGTTTCATGGCCGCCGTAACCACACCCATCCTCCTTCTACTCCTACTTCTTCTTCTGTCAATGTCAACATCTTCCATCTCCCACATCACACTATCACCGCGGCGCAGAGATCTCCTGGCTTACACCGGCCGGAAGAAGAGCGCCAACACGGCAACGGACCTAATTTGCAGAGAGATGCGGTCGGAAATGGACTGCTTGGGAAAGTCGAATCGTTGCCGTTGGTGTCGCAGTGACGCGTTGGATAATATGTGCTTCGGCTTCTCCGAAGCTTGGAGACTTCCTTCACAAGTCTTCTCTTGCCAGTAAAAAAATCGATTTGTCAAAATTGTCAATTTTCTATCTGTAATTTAAAATAATAATTCTGCTTACGGTTGTTTTTATTTTTGTATCCCGTACGCAGATTAATGATTCGACGGTCACGATTTCAATTATTATTTTTTTCATTTGATTTTAGATAATATTGATTATTATTATTAGAATGGAAACAAATCAAGATCTAATTCTCTACTTGGTTTTCAAATCTTACGTGTAAGGGTATATAAGTTATATATTTTTACTATAAGGGTTTGTTAAAATTAATTGGCCTCTTCAGGGTTGTAACTGTTATTGTTGCTATTTTATATTTTTATTCATGTATTCAATTATTGGGGATGGAAATTCCAAAGGGGGAGAATTGAGATTTGAGAGAAACCGTCGGAGAAGATGAGAGGTGTGGGAGGACCGTTGCTGTGCATTGCGGATCTGCTCAGTGACGTCGGAGGTGAATTCGTTTCCGATTTACCGGAATCATCATCTATCGTAGGATCGGATGAAGCTGTTGTTAACCCCTCCGATTTACAGACGATATTCGAGGTGATCAATTAGTCGATTTTCTCTGTTTTAGTCATTAACTCCTCCGTTTTACAGATGATCTCCCCCACTTTTCAAATCCTTTTTTCAGACAACGCGATTATGCTAATAAGAAATAGGTTTTCTACTTTGGTTGGTTGATTAGAATAAGTGGGGTTATCTATGAGTCTGACTACTGTGTGTTGAAAATTCATCCAGGTCGATCAATCTGTTAGTATCATATCAATTTCAGTTTTATGCTGCTTAAAAGTCTTTCAATTATACATGATTGATTTGGATTTGCACACTTCTATTTCATCAATATGTGTTTACTGATTGATATAATTATAAATTAGTAATGTAATGATAAAAGAGTCCATTTGCGTTCTATAGAACAGTTTTTTTGTTTGTTGAAAGTATCTAAATTTCATTAAAAAATAAAGACAATGCCCAAGTTACAAAATAAAAACAGAAGTAAAAAAAAAGTGAGCAAGAAGTTCATTGACTTTCTCCCATTAGCTATGTAGTCTAGTTATACAGTTCAAGTTTTATGTTGTTTACTTTCTGTATCCTCATTGCAGGCTTGTAATCGATTTCTTTTGGCTCATTATTTTTTAACTCAGGAAAATTACAATGAACTGGAGCAGTCCTTGAAGGGAAATGATCATTCGTGGACTGCTTTGACACTGAAATTATGTACTGCACTGGAGACAGCTGATAAATTAATTCAGTCCACTGGCTCAAATGTTGAATCACTAGCTGAAAATATTCATGTTCTCGAAACCATCTTAACCCGTGGCGATTCCACTGTTGAAAAAGCCAAAGATGTCTTGAATACGATGCCAGAAAAAAAAAACTACTAAATCATTTTGATGTCTGATAAAATTAAGTTCATCTTTTTCATGGTTTTTGGCTTTTTGATTTTGATGTGATGTTTTTCAATTTATCATGAAATGTATTAAATAACTTGTAATAACATTCTTGTGATTAAAACTGAAATTGACGGATGAAGTAGGCCAACCTCTTCCTGTAAATAGCAAAGCAAGTTAAGTTTTTCGAGTTTTCTTAGGCCTTCAGTTTTCTCTATTAAAGCAAGAACGCTAATTTTCTAGGGAAATACTCAACAACTATTTTCTTTTGGTTATATATGACTTCATCAGTTCACCACCACCATCGTTTCAGGTCTGAGAGAATGGCAAGTCTCAATTTGCAGGTGAGAATCACTTCTACTCTGTTTCTGGGTGTGCTTCTTAATGGAGTTTCTGGAGCAGTTGTTCCATTTGTATTTGGAGATTCCTTGACTGAAGTTGGAAACAACAACTTTCTTCAGTATTCACTGGCAAAGTCAAATTACCCATGGTATGGAATTGATTACAAGAATGGACGGCCTACTGGAAGATTCAGCAATGGAAGAACGATCGGAGACGTCATATGTAATCTACTAATCGAATCTAATTTAATCAATCTTTCATAGCAGAATCTCTTGTTTACTGATATATCTTTCATAATTTGTTTTAGTTTCGAAGCTTGGAGTTTCATCTCCACCTCCATATCTGTCATTACTTCCATTGTCAACAAATGATGCTTTTCTCCAAGGAGTGAATTATGCATCGGGTGGTGCTGGCATACTCAATGAGACGGGAATCTATTTCGTAATTTTAAACAATTGCACCGATGAATTTATATATCACATCTGTAATCTATGGTGCATCTGATATGTTTCTATGCACAGATTGAGAAGCTCTCATTTGATGATCAGATTGGGTGTTTTGAAAAGACCAAAAAGGCAATCATTGAGAAGATCGGAGAGGAAGCATCTTCCAAGTTAATTCAAGCTGCTGTTTTTTATGTTGGATTGGGTATTAATTAAGACTTGTTCTTTGTTATGTAGGTTGCATTGCAGCAAACTCCTTAAGAGCTATTTTGTTTTCTTGCAGGGAGCAATGATTACATCAACAACTTTCTCCAACCATTCCTTCCCGATGGCCAACAATACACACACGAAGAATTCTTGGATCTCATTGCCTCCACTTTAGAGGGACAGCTGAAGGTAGTATATATGAAAACAATTCTATGTATGTTTAAGTAAGTCATACAGATGTGATTCAGTATTTTTCATTCTAATTCATCCATATTCCTTCTATATTATCAAACTTGATGTATGCAGAGATTGCATGGGCTTGGCGTTCGGAATATAGTGTTCAACGGTTTGGGGCCATTAGGTTGCATACCATCCCAGAGAGTAAAGTCGAGGAATGGAACTTGCCTCAACAATGTCAACCAATGGGTGGTGGATTTCAACTCTAGAGTGAAGACATTGCTTGTCTCCCTCAATTCTAGCCTCCCGTCTGCTCACTTTGGTTTTGCAGATTCTTACCACATTGTTATGGATCTCATCAAGCGACCTCAAAATTACGGATTGAAAGTGGGCAACGCTTCTTGCTGCAATGTAGATAAAAAACTGGGCGGTCTATGCCTACCAAATTCTAATCTCTGCTCCAACCGTTCGGAGTATGTGTTCTGGGATGCATTCCATCCGAGTGATGCAGCTAATGTTGTCATTGCAGATATCATGATCTCATCAGACTCAGGATTCATGCCAGCCTCTCTGCCTGGATTTTCTAAAAACGAATCAATCTGGTAATCACAGAAAACTATATTTGTCATATGAATCAATAAAATCATAATCAATCTGGTGTAGAACCAAAAACTAGATTTAAAATTTTAAAGAGTACATGACTATTTTATTTGAAGTAGTATCGTCGTAATATTATTTTACTCTAATTAATCCCATACATTAAAATTTATTTAACAAGTATACTATACAAATTTAAATACGTATAAATGAAATATTTTCCCAAAATGTGGATGACCTCATCCACCCCTTTGAGGCTGTGAGGATGCATTCCACTCCAATAACTTTGCCTGAGACTTTTCTATTTTCCAGTGTTAATTAACTCAAACATCTCAGTTGATGTTGTTTCCTGGAGATGTCCTGTATTGAGTGGGAAGATACAGATTTATGTCATAACAAAGCATTAAGATAAAAATGAAAGTCATTAGGTTTGAACTTACTTGATATCAATCCCAGTTCTGACTTTTAAACTTTCAGGAAGCTGTCCTTGAAGGTTATTATTTTGAAGATAGCTGCAGTAGGAAATATAGAAAGATCTTATTCAATAATTCTGACTTTGAAGATGATTAAAAACAAAACCTACATCTCATGAATCTTTCGAAGGTTCCCCAATGATGCTGGAATTGTTCCGTTTAGTTGATTGTTGTCAAGATGTCTTTATATATAAACAAACCCAAGCAAAAGTAACAGCAAAGCAATGTTAGAACGAACGAACAAACAAAGCTGATGAACCATTCTTCGTATGTTTATTTGATTATGTAAACTTACAGGTATTTTAGCTCTTTTAGTTGACTCATCTCTGGTGGTATGTTTCCTGATATTTTGTTACCGCTCAAGATACTGTTTGTTGCCGGAAACAGAAGAAGAAAAAAATCCACACACTCATGTTAATGAAAGATGACTGGATATCATAGGTTCTCACAAAGATGGATGGAGGGAGTCATGGAACATTACATTTTTCTAATTGCCGTCAATTTTCCGATGGTTCTCGGTAGTAAGCCGGTGATGCCACGGTCTTTGAGAACCCTACCATAGCCCAAATGTCAGTCATTTAGCCTGAATTGATCTCCTCTTTTCATTCTAAATTATTTGTTGTATGAATGACTTACAGAGAAGTGACACGGGCTAGTTTTCCAGAGGAGCATCCAACTCCAGTCCATGAATTTCGATGTGGAAGACAGGGATCTCCATGCCAGTCTGCAGGTTTGTTTGTCAAGCTATTTGCCAAGTATTCCATGGCTATCACTGTATTCATTCAGTCAGTCAGTCAGTTAGCATCTTGTTTGTGGATTGATTAGAAGCTTACCATCTCTAGACAGGGTTCTTCCAAGAAGAGGCACCACCATAAGAGCTTCTCCAGCATTGATGATGGGTCCAACAGGTGCATCAGAATGAGGTGTTAATGTGATGATTGTCTTCCCAGAGAGTGGCCAGATTGTGGAATAGACCATGGCTCCATCTGTGGAGACATTAAGTTCTCTATAGAATGTCTGATTGTTGATGGAGACGTTGAACACTCTCCAACTATACAGGCTCGGTGTTCTGTTGTCTTGGAAATAGAGCGAAATGTAGTAGGATGTTTTTGGGAGATTTATTGGCGGCCATTCCACGACAAGCTTCTGACCTCTGCTTGTTGTGACACCTCTCTGAAATGCAACGATCGGTGGGAGGTTCCAGAAATCAATAGAGCTGACATTGGAACGCGACTCGACTACCGGATTCCCATCCATGAATGGTTCCCAATACCGATTGAATGGGTCATCTGGATAACTAATCAGTTTTGGAAACGATGCATGAGTCAGCCGAGTTGGGTTAACTGAATGAACAGATCATATTTATAATTCATACCTGACGATATGGCCTTTGTTCCCAAACAGATGACGTGAAACCGTGGATAAGGCGTATTTATTGAAATCCGTAGCATTATAGATGGAATTCTCCAAACGTCTGACTTCAATTGCAGAGATGAAAGGGTTGGTGGAGAGCGTATGATTGTTCCGGGCAACACACACGCTGAGTCCTCTTCTGTGGGAAACGACGATGATTTCGAAGTAGGTGGTAAGACCTTGAGCGTAATTGGTGGTGGTGTTTACTGTGCTCCATTTGCTACCGTCGATGATTTGATCAAAAATCGGTGGATTCTCAATCTTGTCGTAGTTCCCATAGTAGTATGTTGTTCTGACGATGTACTTTCCACCTTTGACAACAGGGATCACGTAGCAGTACTTCCGAGCTGTTTTGTCAGGAAAGTATCGGACATTTTGAACAATCGGTAGCAAACCGGGAGTTGTCAGGGCCGACTTGTTGCCGGTGTTGATGTAACCATCATCTATGGTCCATGTATTGCTTTCGATCTTCTGATCTTCACTAGCACCACAATTGATGTGGAAATCTACAAAATCGAAAATCGATTGATTAATTAATTACCTCCGATCTCCCGACTCTGAAGAGATGGATGGATGGTTTAAAGAAAAATTAAATTACCTCCGGGAAAAGCAGAGCCAGCATTCGAGATACATAGGAGGATTACGAGGATGAGGAATTTCATTCTACGACGGTGATGGTGGTGGGCAACGGATATCAAGAACCGTGTCCCACGGGAAGAAGAAATCGCCAATGCGGAAAAGAGCTGATTTTCTCTTTTCCGATTGGAATGGTGGAGAGAGAGAGAGAGAGAGAGACGGTGAATGGTGGTACGTGGTGATTGTGGATTTTACTAAATTAGATGACTAGAGGAACGACCACCGGCTAGCCGTCACCGTTGTTCCCCACGTACGAACACATCATCGTACACCGTTGATATTTAAATCAACTGTAGTTACAAGAGAAAGAGAAGAAAGATTAATATTAAAATCAAGTTAACATTTGTGTATCATTTAAAATCCTATTGATTATTGTATAATTAAATTAAGGGGTTATTTGTAAATTCTTAGTGGTAAAAAATAAATATATATGAAATATATATAATTAAAACATATATTCCATTGTAGTCCAGTGGTTAGGATACCTCGCTTTCACCGAGGCGACTCGGGTTCGAATTCCGGCAATGGAAATCTTAATTTTCTTTTAATGATTTTCTAAATCGTAGTTAAAAATTGTACTTCGATTGATTACACAGATAACAGAAAAGTAAAACAAACAAGATCTTAAGTTTTTTTTTTGAAAGCTAACTCTAACATGTTGAAGGGAATGTAGAACTATGAAGGAAAGATCTCGTGTAATGTAGCTATGTAATCATATATAATGTTAATAATTAATATGTAAAAATACCATGTATATAATAATTTTGGTCTAAAATATATATAAAAAAATCCTACCAATAAATAAACCCTAAATCATTTAGGTTAAATGTTCAAAAGAAATTGGGGACTTGGAGGCTGGAGTTGCCGACAGCATAAATTGGGGATTTATAGTTCAACATTAATGACAGTGAGTTTTATTTTGTTTATAATCCCGATGAATTTTATTGTTCTGTTCTACTATTCATTTTCCCCAAATATTTCCCCAAGGTCGATCTCCTTCTCGCCGGATTTTTCGGAACTCTCCTTCTCGTCGGATTTTTCGCAACTCTCCTAGCTTCTCACCGGAGGTAATGTTCTTCATTTCTTCAATCGTTTATTTCAATCCATCTTGAAATTCAAATCTCCTTCTCCTTCTCGTCTGGATTGTTAGAGGGTGATCGATCGCCGGTCGGTCACTGATCACCTTCAAATCGATGCATCAGTGGTCCAGTATACGAAAATCATACATCAGTGATCCAGCATACATCAGTGGTCCACCAATTGTTTATTGTTTGCTCTCCCCTTGAATATAATATCCATGAACTTGTGTAAATAATGCCCAAGCGGTCCAGCATACGAAAATCCAAAGAGCTGAAAAAAAGATAGAATAGATAAAAGATTTGTCTGATAACTTGATGTTAAAATGATTGAATGATTCCTTTTTAAGTCCACCATTAGCACTCCCAAACCTGACTAAATCTATGTGGAACTTTCGTCAAACATATAAACCCTTACTATTAATTGAATATACCATGCCCATTTGAGGTCCTATCTTTCTACAATAATAGCTGTGAAATAATAATTATTATTACATTTTTTGTATTACAATTACCACACTAATTTGTGGTGATAAATGATTTATATTGTATTGTATTACAATCACCTAATTTTTCTACCATATAGGCTTATTTTGTTATTTTTAAATTCTGATTTTTCTTCAGAATTTTGTATCTGGTTTAGTTTGTGGTTTGCTAGTATTGGACTGTGATAGGAGGAAGGATGGGAATCGATGGAGGCAGGGAATGGAACAGTGTTTGGGCTGCTTCAGCCGTTACTTGAGGTTAATTAAAACCCTTCAATTTGGAAATTTCATTGATAAAAATAATAGGTTTTGAAGCAAGGTATTTATATTACCGATTATAATTTTATTGACTAAATTACCCTTACTACTTAAAAGAAATTACGGTTCTCTAATTCCCTTTGATTTCTCCATCGGCCCCTTCCAATTAGGTTTCATAACCCGCCAACCGGGTACTCGGGTACCGGTTCCTCCGACTCTGATTAGCAATCCCCAAAGTGACAGTTGGGAGATTGTTATTCCCTTCCTCTGCCGGTGACTTGACGACGCCGTCCTCCAACTTGTCGGGTCCATCTCCCAACTCCTGGATCAACCGTCGCGTCTCCTCCAACATCGCGTTCTGGTAAGTCTCCCTATCATTTCCATCCTCCATAAGATTACCCTTGACCTCAAGGTTAATGGTTGGAAATAACCTTGACAAGGTTACCTTGTCTTCCCATGAGCTCTTTTCCTCTTCCAGACCATGCCATTTAATTCGTATTTGCTCTACAGGCTTCCCGTCGACCAGCAGCGTCCTCTCCTCCAGCACCTCCTCCGGAAAAATAACGGGCTAGTTATTCACAGCTAAATCTGGTAAGCAATTGAATTTCTTTGGGGGAAGCTCACCCTTGTATAATTTGAGCACTGAAATATGAAAAATTGGGTGTATAGCACTGTTAGTAGGCAATGTAATTTTATAGGCAATTGTACTGATTTTCTTTTCGACTTGAAATGACCCTAAATATCGGGGAGATAGCTTGTGGTGAAATCTGTATGCTACAGACATTTGCCGATAGGGTTTCAACTTGACAAAAACCCAATCTATGTGAGTTCTGTGTTGATTCGCTTGCCTTTTCATTGCTTCTTTAGCCTTTTCTAAGTTGATCTTGATCAGCTCCACAACTTCAGATCTCCTGTCCAGCTCTTCTTTTACCGATATCTCTGAGATTTCTTCTCTTGGAAGCTCAGTGAATGTGTTGACTTCTCTATCATATAATGCCATAAATGGTGTCATGCCAATAGATATATTGAATGTGGAATTATGCCACAACTCAGCCTATGGTAGCATCTCTAACCACTTCCTTGGTTTCTCATAAGCCACTGACCTTAAGAACATTTCAATGCCTCTATTGGTTACTTCAGTTTGTCCACGGTCTCCGGATGGTAGGCAGTTGATAATTTCAAGGTTGTTCCACTCAACCTATGAATTTCCCTCCAAAAGCTACTTGTGAAGACCTTGTCCCTGTCAGAAATAATTGTAGAAGGTACCCCATGCAATTTTATTATATTATCAACAAAAAATTTAGAAACCATTTTGGAGGTGTAACCAGTTGGTAAGGCCCCAAGGTGACAGAACTTAGTTAATCTGTCCACAACTACCACAATTACAGATTCGCCTTTGATACATGGTAGATGGGTGATAAAGTCTGTGGATATGTCTTTCCAAACTTTGTTAGGAGTTGGTAGTGGCATTAGGAGACCTTGTGGCTTAGAGGTTTGAGATTTCATCATTTGACAAACCATACATGTTTGCACATATTTTTGAATTCTTTTGCTCATGCTCCTCCACCAGAAAAGTTGCTTTATCCTCTTGCTTGTTCTTTCCACCCCCGAGTGACCCCCTATTGGGTTGTCATGGTACTCCCTCAAGATATTAGAAATTAATATGGATTCTTGGTTTAAAACATACCTCTTGTTGTAAAAAATCCTCCCTTCTATTGCTTCAAACTAATTGTTCCTTTCCAAGCCTTGTTCAATATTGTTTCTAAGCTTCAATAGCTCAATGTTAGACTCTTGTTCTTTTACTACTTCAACCAGATTATTTAGCACCTTAGATAGGCTGAGTATAGAGCCATCTTGATTAATCTGTTCTTCAAACTCTCTAGATAAGGCATCAACAACCTTGTTTTCCTTTCCCGGCCTGTATAGTATAGAATATTTATACCCAAGTAATTTGCAGAGAAATTTCTGTTGCTCTGGAGTTTGAATGATCTGAGATACCATATTTTGATACTATGGTGATTAGTGTGAATTATAAATTGGTGGCCTAAGAGATAGTGTCTCCACTTTCCTATAGCTTGAGTGATTGCATACATTTATTTCGCATAAGTTGAAGCTAGCATCATTCTCCCTGTTAACTTGGCACTATAGTATGCAATAGGATGTCCATTCTGACTCAAAACAGCCCCAATTCCCCCTTGACTAGCATCTGTTTCAACGACGAATTCTTGAGTGAAATCTGGATGACTAAGAACCGGTGCTTGTGTTAGAGCTTCCTTTAGTATTTTCATACTGTTTGTTGCTGCCTCAGACTACAGAAAATTATCATTCTTTAGTAAATCAGTTAGTGGGGCAGCCAAGTGAGCATAATTCTTTACGAACTTTCTATAATAGCCCGATATTCCCAAAAATCCTCTTAAGCCCTTGATAGATTTTGGAGTGGGCCAAGCTTGGATTGCTTTCACTTTTTCAGGATCTGGTTGGACCCCCATTCCTGAGATAATATGTCCCAAAAATTGCAATTTACTCCTCCCAAATGAGCATTTTGACTTTTTTGCAAACAGTGAATTATTCCTTAACACCATCAAAACTTCTTCCAAGTGCTTGATATGGCTATCCATGGTAGGGCTGAAAATCAAGATGTCATTGAAAAATATTAGTACATATTTTTTCAATAAAGGTCTGAAAATTCTGTTCATTGTCACTTGAAAGGTGGCCGGGGCATTTGTTAACCCAAATAGCATTACAAGGAATTCGTAATGTCCTTGGTGGGTTCTGAAAGCTATTTTCTCAATGTTCTTTGGATTTATTAGTATTTGATGAATTGATGGTACCCGGATCTTAAATCCAATTTAGAAAAAAAATTTGCACCCTTGAGCTCAGCTAGTAACTCATCTACTGTAAGGATGGGGAATTTGTCTTTGATGGTGATAGAGTTCAATGCTCTATAATCCACACAGAGTCTCCATGATCCGTCTTTTTTCTTTACCAACAGTATAGGTGAAGATTAAGGGCTGCAACTCTCCCTAATGATGCCCTGTTGAAGCATATCCTGCACCATCCTCTCTATTTCATCTTTCTGAAATTGTGCATGTCTGTATGGTCTTATACTGACTGGTGGAGCTGCTGGTTGTAGGTGTATTTTATGATTTTGGCTTCTAGGTGGTGGAAGTCCCATTGGTTCTTCAAAAACATCTTGAAATTCGCTAATTTTCAGCTCTAACTCCTTATTTCTTTGTTGTTATGTTTCAGCAATTAATACTTCCTTAGAATTCTCCACATATTGTAATCTACAGAAAAAAGCATTAACTGATGTGGCTGCCAAGTTTTTTAGTTCGTTTGTAGAGTAAGGCTCATCCGAGACTAGTGTTTCACCCATCCATCTGATCCATTTCCCCTGCCAATCAAATTCTATTGTCATGTCAGTGTAATCAGATAGTACCTTTTCCACAGATTTAAACCATTGTATTCCCAGCACTAGGTTGGCTCCTTCTAAATCTAGCATAAACAAATCTACTAACATGCTGACCCCTTGAATATTCAATTGCACTTCCTTGCAAATTTTGTCACACCTTAGATATGCCCCACTGCCTGTAGATACTAAAAATGAGGGAATAGGCGTTACTGGAAGTTTCAAGAATTCAGCCACTCCACATTGCAAGAAGTTATGTGTTGACCCATAGTCCATTAATACAGATACTCTGCAATTACTAATAACTGCCGTTAATTTAAGAATTTCGGGACTGACTTGGCCCTCTAGAGCATGCATACCAATATGTGTAGTTTCAGCTCTAATTTCCTCCACAGCATCAACAAAATTTTCTTCTTCCTCCAGTGGATCAGTATACTCAGAAAAACAATTGCCATTTGCGGATAATAAAAATAGCCTGCCCTTGCATTTATGGCCCTTTTCCCATTTTTCAATACAGTTGAAGCATTCATTTTTAGACCTTTTAACTTTCATCTCTGCTGGTGTTAACTTCTGCCTAACCATCGGGTTTCTAGAAGCAGATGCAGTGTTAGAAGGTAGAGGTTTGCCCACTGCTGAATTTCTGTGAAACAGAATTTTGTGCTGTATATGATATTATTATTTGGCTTGGACAGAATCTATCCACATCAGAACCCAAATCCACCTTTTCATATAATTGTGCTAACGCAAAGGCTTCTACCAAACTGTTTGGCTTAGCTTTGATCACGTCTTTTTGGATGTCATCCTTCAGTCCTGACATAAATATCTCCTTGATCACCAGAGGATTAACATCATCCACCTTATTGACCATCGCTTCAAATTTGTGCTGATATTCTTTCACCGTTCCTGTCTGAATTAACTTGCTCAATCGCCCAGCTGGAATTTCATAAGCCGAAGTTCCAAACCTCGTTATGATGTCATATACAAAATCAGACCATGATTTAATTGCGTTGTTTCTATCTGCCCATAATAATCATTCTAGTGCCTCTCCCTCCATATTGAAGGTTGCCACTGTAATTCTCTCTTCATCCGGAATGTTGTGGTATCTTAGGTATTTCTTTGCTTTGTAGACCCAACTTTGGACATTAGACCCATCAAATTTTGGCATATCCGTTCTAACTGATTTTTTATACTCTGGTTTGGACTCTTCACTATATCTCCCTTTATTTGTTTTTTTGTTTAAGATCCTCCCTAGAGCTTCGGCCATTTGAGCTAGAGTTTGCTCCATCTTGCTAAGTCTCTCATCTTCGATAGCCTGTTTTGCTTGAACCCTTTTTATTTGTAAGTCCATACTTTCAGCTATGTTAACTATCTGGAATAGTAAACTCTTAGAATCAACAATAATTTATAGTGATTCAAGGATAGATATTTGCCTGTTTGGGATCTAGTTGGGGCCTAGAACATGCCCTGAGAGATTTTTGTGTGTGTTTATGATACACAATTCCTTCTTCAGATCTCCAAGATGCATGATGTGGATCTGAAATATAATATTACTCAGATATGGCTATGCAATTTTTTTTTTAAAGAAAAATGCGTTCCTTGTTTGGATCTGTTAAGTACAGAACATGCTTTTTATGAGTTTTTTTTTGTATTTTTTTTTATAGAAGAACGACTCCTTCTGCAGATCTTCAGCAAATCCAGCAATCCTGTAGCTGTTGGTTGATGAAGCACACGCCGGCGAGAGGGATTTGAAAGCACCAGTGATAGGAGGAAGGATGGGAATCGATGGAGGCAGGGAATTGAGCAGTGTCTGGGCTGCTTCAGTCGTTACTTGAGGTTAATTAAAACCCTTCAATTTGGAAATTTCATTGATAAAAATAATAGGTTTTGAAGCAAGGTATTTATATTATCTATTACAATTTTATTGACTAAATTACCCTTACTACTTAAAAGAAATTACAGTTCTCTAATTCCCTTTGATTTCTCCATCGGCCCCTTCCAATTAGGTTTCATAACCCGCCAACCTGGTACTCGGGTACCGGTTCCTCCGACTTCGATTAGCAATCGCCAAAGCGACAGTTGGGAGATCGTTATTCCCTTCCTCTGTCGGTGACTTGGTGACGCCGTCCTCCAACTCGTCGGGTCCATCTCCCAGGTCCTGGATCAGCCGTCGCGTCTCCTCCAATATCGCGTTCTGGTAAGTCTCCCTATCAGACTGTTTTCACATTTCTGTGTTTCTGAATTAGTTTCAGTATTTTGTGTATTTTGAGATTGATTTGATTTATCTCTATGTATGTTTTCTTCTATCTCTGAATTATTTTCAGAGTTTAGAGTTTTGGAATTGCAGGTTTTCTACTTGGCCTGCTATTCCTGAATCACTTTCAGAATCTTCTTCATTCTGTGAACTAGACCCTTCTTGGTCTTGTTCTGAGATTTCTAGAGTGTTTTGGGAATGATTTATTCTTTTTTTCTTATGCAAGTTATTATTTTCAGAATCTATTTCATTATGCGAAGCAGGCCTTTCTTAGTCTTGTTCTGAGAAGACCCCTGGACCAGTCCTTTGGCAGTTCTGTCCAATACTTTATTTTGCTCTTTTAATGTGTTTTTCTTTTACTGATGTTCTCTTATGTTCAGAACATCTATAGTTAAATCCAGTGTTTAAGGTTTCATTTGATTGATTTTTTTTTATCTCTGAAGGGTTTTTATATTGTTCGGAATTTTGTTTATTATTGGACTGATTTTTTATCTCTGAAGGGTTTATATTATGTTCTGAATTATATTCAGTTATGCATAATGATTTTTTATGAATCCCTGTTTTAGTTGTCTCAGGGATTTCTGAGTTTTTGTTTATTTCAGACTTTGTGTTATTTGCTGAATTTTTATTAATTTTGCTTTTGATGGAATTTTTATTCCTTTTTAATTGTGTTTTTGTTTTATCTTTATATTCATCAAAATGAATGATTTGATTGTAAATTTACATGATATTAGTTCAAGTTATAATTTTATTATTTTGTTTCGTCTTCTTGTTTTCAGATTTTATCTTTACATTCCCAAATTTCCGCCGGACCATCTCCTCATCTATTGTCGGCGACTTTCATAGGTATTTTTCTTTCTTTTTTAAAAATCCAAATAAATATGATGTGAATGTAATAAATAAAATGCAACTCATGAATCCCGGCCCCATGAAAATCTTTTAAAAATGCAAGCCATGTAATAAATAAAATGCAACCCATGTAATAAATTTCATTTTTCTTTCTTTCTAAATGAAAAGAAAATCTTTAATTTCATTAAAAATCTTTAATTTTATATATCCCCATGAATCAGATAATACTAATTTTCATTGTTTACAAGTAGATAGCTATTGATTTCATTAATAAAAATATAACTTTAGAAAAATTCTGTCGGCAGGCCGAGCTGAGCCTGCCGAGGCCGAGCCGAACCGAGCCAAGCTTGTCGAGCCCGAGCTGAGCTGAGCCGAGCCGAGCCTTTCTTATTATGATTTATTTTTTTATTTTTCATGATATATTTTTCATGAAACTCATGCGGACATGCAACTCATTTTTGCATGTTTCAATTATTTTATAGAATGACCGGTAATAATCGAAATTGGATGTACAACCGACTAGATGAGAAAAATCAAATTACCGATTCATTTCTCAATGGTGTCGAGCGGTTTCTAAACTTTGTATTCTCAGAGTCAATTATGACTCGTGAAAATGGAAAAATTAAATGCCCTTGTAGTAGTAGTTGTTGTTTAAATAAGGAAGTTAGAGATATAATGACAGTTCATCTTTACAAGTTCGGTTTTATGAGTGATTACACTAATTGGGACCGACATGGTGAACCAAGGAAAAGAGTACGTGTAGATGAATGCATCACTATAAATGATATTGAAATGGTCGATAATGAACGTATTAACACTAATCCACTTGTCGACATGGTCCACGATGCAAGTAGACCATTTGATTTACATGAAGAAGAACCGAATGATGAAGCCCAAAAGTTTTACGATTTGCTAAATTCTGGTTATACGAAAGTATATGAAGGTTGCGATGCATTTGTTTTGGAGATCTTGACAGAATTAATGTATTTTGGAAATTTTGGAAAGACACACAATTGGACGAAAAGAAGTATTTTTTTCGAATTGTCGTATTGGAGTTCATTACTTTTTCGTCACAATGTTGATGTAATGCATGTTGAGAAAAATGTTTTTGATGATATTTTCAATACAGTAATGAATGTGAAGATGAAAAACAAAAATAATCTCAAAAGCCGTAAAGACCTTATAGAATTAGATATTCGACATGACTTACACCCTCGAGAGATTGGAGATAAAATATTTGTTCCTAGAGCATCGTATATATTAGAAAAACTTCAAATAAAGAAAGTGTGTGAATGAGTGTCTCTACTTTGTTTTCCCGATGGTTATGTGTCAAACATCTCTAAATGTGTCAAAATCAATGAAAATACTATCACGGGAATGAAAAGTCATGATTGTCACGTATTCATACAGAGATTATTGTCTATCGCATAGACTCTAAAATTAAGTCGAAAACCTTCATTTCAAAAGGCATTCTTGTCGACTCATACACTGTTAAATGATAGAGGAAAAACTATGATGGTGAGTGATCATTTGTTAATATTTCATAATATATTTATTTTTTCTTAATTGTTTCATATTTGATTTTCGTAAAGGCCGAATATGAAAATTTGAATAAAGAACTTCGAAGACAAGAAGATAGTGATTCTGATGACGATAGCGAAGACGAAAATTTATCGTCTCAAGGTTCAACTATATTTCATAGTAAGCCTCTGTTTAAAAACGATCATATTGGACCTTGGCTGAAAGCATCAAAGGGAAAGAAAAATGGCCGCATTCTGAGATTTAGAGTTAACAATGACTCTATGTTATCAAATAAGAGGAGAAAGAAAATGAGCAATGAGGAAACTAAGAAGCATAACACTAAAGAATTTGAATTGACAGTTTTCAAAGCCGTCGAAAAACGAATGGAAGCGTTCGAAATAGAACACGAAAAACGACTTAAAATGATGAAACAACGGTTATTTGACAATATACATGTGAGTTTAATAAATGTTTTTAAATTAATTTTTCAAAATATTAATTTTTGAATATCTTCATTTATTTTCAGGCTAATGCTACAAGCAACGACCCCAATCATCCATCATCGAGTAATGTTCCTGCTTCTTCTCAGTTGAACCAACTCATTCTATCATCGAGAAATTATTGGAAAAAAGATACTATTTTGAATTCGACACCTCGACCAAAAGGTAAAACTTTAGATATTTTAAATATTATTCAACAAAAAAAATTGTAAAACACTTAACAATAATGTGTGTGATTGCAAAAAATACTTAAAATCAATGTCTATTTCTTTTTTGCTTAATCTAATTTGATTTAGAGTAAATGTTTTTGAATATTTGTAATTCAATATGTGAGATTGGTGTGATTCAATATGTGTGATTGGTGTGATCGAATGTATGTGATTGGTGTGATCGATTGAATGTATGTGATTGGTGTGATCGATTGAATGTATGTCATTTAATATATGTAAATTGAATTATATTTGCAGGTATTAAATTATATTTACAGGTGTCATTGAATTGTAAGGCTCTAAATGAGCACCTATATAAATAAAACATTTTTTTATTGTATTCTATTTTAACGACGATTAAGCGACGATCGAGCGACAATTATGTGAAACAAGGAAAATTAAAATTTAACAAAAACGACGATAAGTTAAGACAGGGAATATTAAAATTTATTGAGAGCGACGATTTAGCGACGATAATAGCGATGATGTTTTTCAAATATTAGCGACGATTCAACGATGATGCTATTTTTTGGCGCCAAAAAATAGCGCACGCGTGGGATTACACCAGCGATGATGGTCGCTGATAATTAACGATGATATCCAACATCATTGCTAATTTTTTAGCGAGGCGACCTACAATGAAGTTTTAGCGTCGATCAATAATCGTCGCTGAAATCAATTTAGCGATGATTTTTGACTTTCAGCGACGATTTTTGATCGTCGTTGAAACGCAGGAATCTTGTAGTGTCGATACCTGTTACGACGTGGATTAAGCCGAAACCTATGTTCATTGTGCCGATTGAAGCATGCTACTGCCGAGTGACTTGGTTTGGAATAAATTTGACATATAATAGGAGTAGAATTAGATTTAAAAAAGCCCCCAGATTGGGCCAGATTTGCAGATGGAAAAGAAATCTCGCGTGTGTGACGCTTCGCAATAGCCCCTTGAATTCTCGTAGGCTCGCAATAGCCCCTTGAATTCGGAAAATGAGAGATCGCCTGCCGATGCGGTGACAGCGATGACGAAGGCGTCGAGTCCGTCCAGAGCAATTGGCGCAAGCTCGCCGTCTTCCATTTCGATTCTGACATCCCTCACCTCATCGGCTTTCTTGGATAACGTCGCTAGGTATTCATCGCCCGTAAGACCCCCTTTCTTGAAGGTAGACAGTTCATGCCTTAGCTGGAGCCTCCTCGATTTGGATTTGAAATTGAAGATCTTCTGGAGCACGATCCAGACTTCATATGACGTTGTGAAGGAGGCTACCTGAGGTAGCACCTCTGGTGAAAGGGCGGACATGATCCATCCTAACAGCAATTGATCTTGTTGTACTGATGCCGCCGCCGTGGAATCGACGGAAGACTCAATGAATTTTAGAAGACCGTAGCCGCGGAGATGGGCCACCGTTTGCGCCTTTCAAGAAAAAAAATTGGTATGATCCAATTTCACAAAAGCGGCCACCTTGATTTTGACCAGAGAGGAATTCGCGTTCGCGTTCTTGCTGCTCTTCACCATGGGTGTCAATGGATGAGAAAAAGTGGGAGAAAAATGAAGATAGTTCTAACAAAATTCGTTAGCTCTTGATACCATATTACGGAGTGAGAGAAGTGTGCTTCATTCCTTACCTTTATTAATGACTCATAGTCTACATATAGTGTTTACATCTCTAGCTGACTATGCTTAACAGTAACTTTTAAGAAACTTTTAACTTTTGATAATGCATCATCAAGGACAGTAACAACAATGTATGATTCGATAACTACGCGGATGGTATTTGCAAAGATGGTATGTGTTCATGAGTACTCATTTAGGATGATTGAACATCAATGATTTACTGAATTTTGCAAAACCTTAAATCCACGGTTCAAACATTGGTGAAGGACAACTGCAATTTCAGATTTTAAGAAAGTCTATACAACGGAAAGAGTTAAGTTGAAAGAGCTTCTTAAATGTGTTGGTAAAATTTAACTCACTACCGATTTATGGACATCCAACCAAGATATTGGTTACATGTGCATCACATGCTACTTTATAAATGATTCATGAAAGTTGAAAAAGAAAATTCTGAATTATTGTGAGGTAGAACCTATAAGAATATGCTGAAAATTCAGGGTAAAATATGCAATTTACCACTGAACAGGACTAAGGACCAGACTGTAATAGAAACAATCATAAGGTCATGACATAACTGAATAAACTGATAGTTATAAACTATCAGGGTGTTATTCATAAAGTTTTCAAATAAATCGTTATAAGGACTGAAGTGTAATAAACGATTGTTTTTATTAAAATAACTAATTTTGTTATAAGATTTTACTATGCAGGCAATTTGGACCGTGACTCATAAAACGAGTTAAAGAAAACGCAAGGTCTAAAGTGCAATAGTTTCAATAAATCTGAGATGGACCAATCACGATTGAGGAGAAGATTTATAGTTAGTTTTAAATTGAATTAATTAAGTTGTTAAGCTTTTGTAATAAATAAGAAAGTGTAAACAATTACAAAATTAATTCAACTAATCAAGTTAATCACGTGTAATCTGTGATTAACAATTCAACTCAAATTCTTCTCCTTTCTTCTTCCTTAACGGTAGTTATTACCGGTATCTTCAAACACCAGAGTGGGCGACAAACCCTAGCAGCGCAAATGGGTACTCCGCACCACTTTGAGCATCATGTGTTTGGGGATATCCCGGTGAATGAAGCGACGACTACTCCGCGCCTGGAATTTAACATGGTATCTGCCGACAACGCTTCTGGCGTCCCTCCGGTCAACCGTCCGGCCACTTCCGCAATTTTTCCTCCGGCAAACAGTCAAGCCGAGTTCGTCCAGCAGTCTCTTCTGCAACAACAACAAAACCCAATAAAGGCACCATCAATGTCGCACCAATCATCATCTGGGTCTACTGGGAAATCCAGGGCAAATAACCAAGAGGAAGGTTTGTATAATGGATCTTTTCACAAGAAACAAAGATCTGAAAGGTATATCTCACCTTTACAAGACCCTGAGTCTCCTTTCTTTTTAACCTCCGGTGATCATCCGGGGGCAATTTTAGTTCCCGATAGACTAGTTGGAGAATCCAACTACATTACTTGGTCTAATGGGATGAAGGTGTCTTTAATCTCTAGAAGAAAAGATGCTTTCATCTCTGGACAGATCACAATGCCAACTGACTATGCTAGCAGAGAATATAATATATGGAAAATAGTTAATGGACTAGTACTAGCATGGATACTGAATTCAGTTTCCCCTCAAATTCAGTCTACAATCATATACTCTAATAATGCATATCAAGTTTGGTTAGACCTAGAGAGTAGGTATAAACAAGGGAATGCCCCTAAAGTGAATCAAATCAAATACGAATTATGTTGCTTACAACAAGGTTCAATGAGTGCTTCTGAGTTCTATGATAAATTTAGGTCTATTTGGGATCAGTTAGTGCAAATAGATGAAATTAAAGAAAAATTTTGTCTAGGATGCAAAAAGATTTACCAACAAAAAGAAGAAATAGACATGATTCACCAATTCCTTTTAGGACTCAATGAAAATTTTTATAATCTAAGAACACAAATTCTATCATTAGAGAACCTCCCAAACATGAATAAGATTCTTGGATTGGTATTACAAGAAGAAAAACAAAGACTGAAATTCAGGAATGATAATGAGAAAAATGAGTCTGTTTTTTTTGTAAAAGATAAAAATTCAGTAGAGGGAATAAAAGTTTTGTTTTCCAAAAGTAGAAAGAAGCTTGATACTAGGTTTTATTGTGACAATTGTAAGTACTACGGTCACACAAGAGAGAAATGCTATCACTTGGTTGGAAAACCAAAAGATAAATTTCAGAAAAAACCCCAAGGAAAAAAACCCCAGGGCAGCAATATAAATAACATAGAAGCTGCAAATCAAGTTACTACTTCCAACAATCAGCAACTAACATTGACTCAGGAAGAGATCCAGCTATTCAAGGAGCTCATTTCCTCAACTAAGTCAAACAATGGTAAAATTTTTCATTTTTCTTTTAATATAGATAACATTTCTAATAACATGAATAATTATATAGACAAATGGATAGTAGATACAGGTGCATCACAGCACATGACTGGAAATATATATTTGTTTATTAACCCACCTGTTAAAGAACCTAATCATTTTGTAACAATACCTAGTGGGAAGACACTAGTAGTTAAAGGGGTGGGTTGCATAAAAATTTCAGAAAACTTAGTTCTTAAAAATGTTTTGTATATTCCTGAATTCAAAGTTAACCTAATAGCCATTAGTAAGTTAACATTAGACAATGACATTAAAGTCATATTTAATGATCATTGTTTCCAATTTCAGGAAAACAAATCAGGGAAAGTGATTGGCAAGGGTGAATCCCAAGATGGATTATACTTTTTCACACCTCATTACTTTCTAGCAAACCTAGTCATTGATTTCAAAACTTGGCATCAAAGACTAGGACATATATCTGCTGAAAAAATGAAGACTCTAGTCTCTAAATATGATATTAGATGTAAAAATATCAAGTGTAATGACAATAAGTCAAAATGTATTTCTTTTTCAGATTGTAATACAAAATACTCTTCAGATTGTAATAACAAGTTTTCTTCAAATAAGAATAGATCTTCTTGTAAAAATTCAGTTTTAAATGAAATAAATAATATACAATATGATTGTAGAATATGTCCTTTAGCAAAACAAGCTAAACCTAAATTCTCAATTAGTTCATCTAAATCTGAAAATATTTTTGAACTCATTCATGTAGACATATGGGGTAAATTCCCAATTATGACTCATGATGGTTTTAGTTATTTTTTGACTATTGTAGAAGATCTAAGTAAAGGTACTTGGATATATTTAATTAAAAATAAATCAATGGCATTACAATGCATTGAAAGTTTCTACAAAATGGTTAAAACACAATTCCAAACTAAAATTAAAATTATTAGAAGTGATAATGGAGGAGAGTTCACCTCTAATAACTTTAAGGATTTTTCTGAAAAAAATGGAATAATTCAACAATTTTCATGCCCTTATACACCTGCACAAAATGCAAGGGTAGAAAGGAAGCATAGGCACCTCTTGAATATTGCAAGAGCCCTACACCTTCAAGGAAATATCCCACTCGAATATTGGGGGGAATGCATTTTGACAGCAGCCCACCTAATTAATAGGATCCCATCCAAAATAATAGAAAACAAAACACCTTATGAAATAATTCATAAGAAAATACCCAATTATGAAAATCTTAAAACTTTTGGGTGTTTATGCTATGCATCTACAACCCAAGTAGAAAATAAGTTTTCACCCAAAACTTTTCAAGGAGTTTTTATGGGCTATCCAAAGGGTGTTAAAGGATATTTAATTCTAAATATTTTAGATAAAAAATTAGTAGTTTCCAGAGATGTATCTTTTAGGGAATCCATATTCCCATTCAAAGACAACATAAGCTCAGAAAATACAAAGAAACCCATTTTTTTTTGAAAACTTGTATGATAATGTACTTCTATATCATGATGATACAAACAAGTCCTGGTATGACTATAAAAGTTATAACCAAGGCAAAAACAATTTTAAAAACTCTGATCTAAACAAAAAAGGAAGATCAGAAAATAAAAATCTGAAAATAAATTCAGATATAAGATCAGAAAATGATCAAGTAAATTCAGAACAATCTGGATTAAATGAAAATTTTAAAAATAATTTTTTCAACAGAAAAGCTAGACCAGAAGATAAAAAACAGAATCTGAATAGAATTTCAGATCAAAATACATCAAACAAAAACAAAAAGACTGGTCTAAGCAAAGAAAACCAAGATCTGATGGTTATATCAGATATAAGGTCAGAATCTGGCCAAATGTGTCCAGAGCAGTTAATATTGCAAAATAAAATGACAAATCAAATAGATAATACAAATATAGAAAAAAACAAAGAAAAAGGTTCTACTGAGTCAAGATTAAACAGAAACTCTATCAGCAGTCCTCAAAATGCTGAAAATAACCTTAATTCTGAAATTTTTCAGAATAATAATGAAATAACATCATCAGTTGCAGAAATTGCAACAGAACAGCAAAGTAATTCTTCTGAAATTTCAGGAGAAAGGAATGAACAACTTCAAGTTGTCCCCTATACAGTTCCAGAAAAATTAATGGAAACTAATAAAATAGAAAGAATTACAAGAGCTGGTAGAGTCATTCACATACCAAAGTCATACAAGGAGTTTTTTCTTGAAAATGACAAGGAATATGGGAATGATAGTCATAAAGGGAAATACCCCTTATGCAATCAGGTTTCATACCATAGAATAAACAAAAACCACAAAAGATTACTTCAACAAATGTCAATGCATGAAGAACCTCAATCTTTTTCAGAAGCTTCTAAAAACCCTAAATGGGTAGAAGCAATGGAAAAAGAAATGGAGGCACTTCACATAAACAAGACATGGACATTAACCACACTTCCTCATGATAGGAAACTTGTGGGATCCAAATGGATCTATAAAGTAAAATATAGACCAAATGGTGAAGTAGAAAGATACAAGGCTAGACTTGTAGCAAAAGGGTTTACCCAAAAGGAAGGTTTTGATTATTATGAAACCTTTGTACCTGTGGTTAAAATGACCACAGTGAAAACTATAATTGCAATTTCAGCAATCAAAGGGTGGAACATATACCAATTAGATGTGAATAATGCATTTCTTCATGGAGATCTCCATGAAGAAGTGTACCTCAAACCACCACAAGGACTTCTTAGTGATGGAGATAAAAGAGTGTGCAAACTTAATAAGTCTCTATATGGTCTAAAGCAGGCATCTAGAAATTGGTTTGCAAAATTAAAAGGGGTATTAATTGAAATGAATTTTATTCAAACACCCTCTGACTATTCACTATTTGTCAAAAACATAAATGGGAATACAGTATATCTGTTAGTATACGTGGATGATATCATTATAACAGGAAATAATGAAACAGAGATGTTCTTAATAAAAAAGAACATTGAAAAAAATTTTAAAATAAAGGATTTAGGAAAACTATCCTATTTCTTAGGGATTGAAGTTACATATCCACCAGAAGGTATATACATATCCCAGAGAAAATATGCATTAAACATACTAAAAGAGAGTGGCCTTATAGATGCAAAACCTTCAAAAGTGCCTATGGAGAGACATATAAATCTAAGAAATGAGCAAGCAAAGGCTATAATGAATCCAACTCTCTATAGGTCACTAGTAGGCAAACTCATATACCTAAACATAAGCAGGCCTGATCTTAGCTTCCCTGTCCATTGGTTAAGCCAATTTATGGGAAATCCTAATGAAATCCATCTTCAAGCCTTATTCAAAGTGATAAGATATCTCAAAAATGCCCCTGGACAGGGCATTTTATATAAGAAACAAAATCAGATGGATCTTCATGGATATTGTGACTCAGACTGGGGCTCTTGCTCAATCAGTAGGAAATCACTATCAGGTTATTGTATGTTTTTAGGGACATCACTAATTTCTTGGAAATCCAAGAAACAAAACACAGTTTCACTTTCATCTTGTGAAGCTGAATATAGGGCTATCAGCAAAGCACAGTGTGAAATACTGTGGCTACATCAACTTTTTAGAGATTTAAAAATAAAAATATCAATGCCATCCTCTCTATACTGTGATAACAAATCTGCAATTTACCTTGCAAATAATCCAGTATTTCATGAGAGGAGTAAGCATATAGAGATATCATGTCACTCTATAAGAGAAATGATAGATAAAGGTATAATTTTACTAAAACAAGTAGGTACAAAATACCAACTTGCGGATATTTTTACCAAATCTCTAGAAGAAAATGAAATTACAGCATTCTCAGTCAAGCTAGGAATCCATAATATGTATTCCAAGGCTTGAGGGGGGAGTATAAGAATATGCTGAAAGTTCAGGGTAAAATATGCAATTTACCACTGAACA